>VXBX01009903.1:0-16180 GCA_013400415.1 Scytalopus superciliaris | reverse complement strand
AATTTTATATATATATATATATATATATATACATACATATATATAGGGCTGGGAATGTGCTGGGGATGCACTGAGGATGCGCTGGGGGTTTGGGAGATGCACTGGCGACGTGCTGGGGATGTGCCGGGAGCACGCCAAGAATGTGCCAGGGATGCACTGGGGATACGCTGGGAATGCATTGGGGATGCGCGGGGAGTGTGCTGGGGGTGTGCTGAGGATGTGCTGGGAATGCGCCGGGGATGCACCGGGAATGCACTGTGTATGCACGGGGGATGCGCTGGGGAGGCGCCGGGGATGCGCCGGGGATGCGCCGGGGATGTGCTGGGGATACACCGGGGATGCACCGGGGACGGGCTGGGGATGCAGCGGGGATGAGCTGGGGATGCACCGGGAATGGGCTGGGGATGCACCGGGGATGCTCCCGGGGTATGCTGGGCATGTGCTGGAGATGCAGATCCGGCTGCGCGGCACCAGGCTGGGGCTCTGCCCTCCAGCGCGGGGCTACCTGTCACTTCCAATGACTTCTTCTGCAGCTGTTTCCGTGCCGGAGCAGCATGGCCTGCAGGTGGCCTGGTAGCTGCCTCCCGAGCTGCCGGAGAGCTGCCGCTGTGTGTGACCTGAATCGCGGCGCTGGGTTGCGGGCCCTGCTTTGCATGCAGCCTGCGTGAGCGGGAGGCTCAGAGCAGCCCTGCTGATATGGCTGTTGTATAGCAGTTATTGCTTCAACACGTTTAGACGCAGCACCTCTGTAATTTGTGTCGACGTGATATCATCTTTTGTCTCAGCAAACTGACCCTTTTATCTGTCATAGTTCTGCTCTCACCAGCGCTTTCAGTTCAGTGCCAGCAGTGACAATGGGCAACGACAGAGGAGGGGGGAAATAGCATATTCAGGTGGTGATAACAGAAATAATAACTGACTTCAAAGTTATTCAGTGTTTTGAGGTGTTGGTTTTTAGTTCAGCATTGTTGTTGTTGTTGTTGTTGTTGTTGTTGTTGAAGCAAACGCCCGTGTGTGAGGAATGCTTCCTGTATTACATGACTCTTCTCATTCCGCTATTTGAAAGCTACAGTGAATGTCAGGAGGCGCCACCATATAGGGGTTAGATTACACTTCCTTTTTTAAAGCAGAACTTTGCATAATAATTGCTCTTTAAAATATTTGGGCTTAGATCTCATTCCTTTGCCCTTGTAGATAAAATGCTGGGACTGATATAGCTGGTATCTGTTCCTGAAGGGAATTTTCTATCCTATTCTGCTCATGCCCTGCTCAAGTACATCCTACACTTCCCCAAAAGAGGAGTCACTGGAGAGCAGCAGAGACTGACTGAGGAGTTTCTTTTTCTGCACTAGAGACAGTTTATTGTGTCCATGACAATGCAAACGTTGCAAAAAAGCGACAACTTCAGTCACCTCTGCTTCCCTCTCCTGTTGACCCTGAGCCATTATGTGGGAAATGAGGAGTTCAAGAAACCAAAAGAGAGCAGACTGTCATAATGACAATGGAAAGAAGTTTTATTTAGCAACTTAATCCTGTCACACAGTATATAAATAAAGAGAAATGCAATACACATGTGATATGGAGAATTAATATGCAACAGTGATAAATAATACATACCAATAATGATAACATGAATAGAAAAGAGAAGAAATAGTAAAAAACAGAGGAAAATGCTGAAGATCAAAATGAAGATTATTTAAAGAAACTAAGAAAGGAATTGCTCAGTTGAATGTTCACCTAACTTGTGTTCAGCAACTAAATTTCAAGGAAAGGTTGAACAAGAAATGTTGAACCTCTTTTCAGTTATCTTGGTCAATAAACAGAGCTTTTCAGTCTATACAAATTAATTGGATATAATAAATCCATGTTATCTCAGATGAGGAAAGAAAAAAAACTGTCATCCAACCTGCTTCTTTTAACCCAAAGTCCCACTTCATCTCCGTCTTGCACCTCTGACATTTTCTAATCCTCTAACTTTCACTTAGCCTAATGTTAAATTGAGCAAACTGCCTTTAATATGTTAAACCATTGTTCATATTCTTACCGTGTTATATTTTTTGTGTTTATCATATGTGGTGTCCTGTATTATCATAAATTAAATACTATATTTAAACTGACTAGAAGAGTTAGGATTAAATGATAGATCTTTGCTGTTCCACAATGCTGATTTTAGGATTTAGATTGGAAGGTAAATAATATAAATATTATTAACAATAGCAATAGTAGTAGTAGTAGTAATAACAATAATAATAATAATAATAGTTTTGGTTTTTTCCTCTTCTCCCTGTAAATTGTTGGTTTGTAGGTAGAATTTTAAAAGTGGTGCCACAGGCTCCTGCGGCACAGTCTTCCTCCTTTTTTATTGAGAGTTTATGAGAGGTGTCAAAGCAGTTGTCAGCAGATTACAATAGTGTCAAGGGGATTGTCTTGAATAGTTTACGTGGACCATTTTTCTTTTAACCATTCTGCAATACAGTAGGGGCTGAAAATAATATGAAAATGGCTCAAAAAATCAGGATGACTGTGGTAAAAAGGGTTATGAATATTATATCACATATAAAACTGTTAAGGGATAATATATCCAAATATTCATTTCCAGGGCTTAGAGTGGGGAGCCTTTTGTTCCCCACTTTCTCTTCTCACTTTGTCTCTACCTGCTTATTTCTATTATATCAGAGGAGTTTGAATTTCCATAGTTAAGCTTAAATAGTGCTTTTCAGCCGATTTTCTAATCAAGGGATGAAATCCTGACTGTCTTTAGGCAATGCTGTGCTGGAGTATGTGATTGCCAGAGTCCAAAGCAAAACTATTGTGGGAAAATAATATAAACTGGGAAAACCCCCCACATAATTCCTATTCCCAAAAAGCTGCATAGTCACAGGAAAAACAATTGACAATTTCAGATACTAAATGTAACTTAATTTTATGAATTTTTATTTATAAATTATAAATACTGCACGTATTTCAGAAATTGAGGCTGATGGAGGAAAAATGCCATGCAGGAATTTTGGGATGAGAAAGCATGTCTGAGCGGCAGCAGCAAGTGGGTCACGGGCAGGCAGAGTTCAATAAACAAAAGCATATGTGCCCTGCAGTGCCTCTTGCCTTTCCCTCGGGCAGAGTCTGGCTAGCGAACCTTAGCGGCACAGCGCTGCGCCCGGGAGTGAGCACTCCTGACCTTTATCAGAGCAGAAAGCTGCTGACATCGGGAGACCTCGGAGGCTGCGAGATGCCCTCTTGCACCTTCTTCTGGCGCTGCTGGAAGGGGGAGGCAGTGCAGAGCAAGAGTGTCAGCGCAGCCCCTGCTCTGCAGGATGATGGGAAAGGAGCTGCAGTTTCCCCCTGCTCTGCAGGTCTGCCTCAGCTCTTCAGTGCCTTTTGGAAGGATTTTCCTGACTTTGTTTAAACAGTAATTCTCCTAAGGGAACTCCAGCTGGGGAGGAGCGAAGGTGCCAGTATCACCTGTCTCCAGGCTCCTGTCCTGGATGTGACAAGCATTTCTATACCTCTCCCAAACTGGCTAAGTTGTGCTGGAAGCCTTAAGACTGATGTATAAAACCGTGCTCTGCCACCACATATTATAGCACATATGACATATATGGATTTGTATTGTGCACAGGATCATGGTGAAGACAATTATATGAACAAAATACCATGGTAAGGTACATGATAAATGCAATTCTTCTCTATCTGCAATTTTTCACAAAAGCATGTAAGCATATTAATGCATATATATTTAGTTAAATAAATGCTGACTCTTTATGAACATGTTTAAATTAATTCATAAACACTTTTTTTTTCTTTTAAAAATACAGTTATGAGTAAACATTGGTTTTTGAAGGTAGAGAAATCACTGAATCCTTCAGTTTTCTATATAGTATGATCCTGGAGACTTCAGTCAAAAATTCCTATACCCAAGGAAAAACTAGAGCATACTTTTGAGGAACACAGCTTATTCGAAATTTTCTAGTGGTATGGATCCATTGTGTCCCTTGCTTATTTTCACTTTTACTGGAGGAGTCACATTTCCATTCTGGCATTACCGAGTTTTCCTTCAGATGCTCTTGTTATGCCAAGCATGGTAGAAAACCTTTCTTCTTCCCCACCTCCTACAGGTGTCTGTTAAATCTCTGTAAACAGTGTGTAAACTAGTTTAATCTAATGGCATAACCATTTTAGTAGAAATTGGACTAACATGTCTAGTCAATGAGTGTAGCTCAGTTGAAACAGTCTGGATTACAAGGCTTGCCAAAGTGCTGATTTTTGGTGGTTCAGCAAGGTGCTGGGCTCCCTCAGCTCTGCAATGCCAGTCTAGCCGTGTCCAGTGCCCTCCTGGGCTGTCTGTCTTCTCCTGCTCCAGCTGTGCAGAGGTTTAGCCAGGGATTGAGAGACACAGGGGTTGAGGAGAGACATGTGTCCTTCCCTGCAGGAGAATATGCAGAGAAAGAGTTACTGGAGCTGAAGCGCTGTAACTCATTAGCTGCCATGATTCAATTTAGTCTCTGAATTCTATGGTCTCCCCTGGGAAAAGGTGTGTTTTTAACCACGTTGCCACTATTTTGTAGACACATGAATTGTAATTTAATATCCATCAATTGCCTGGTGTTAGATTTCTCACTTACAATTACTTAGACTAGATGAAATGAGTCCAAATAAATAGTACCTCATCCCTATTGAGATTGTAATGCATTAAAAACATCTTTTATCTTGGCAAGGCAAAGGTTAACTTTAATTTATAAAGTATTTTCCTTTAACAAAATGTATGTATAGAAAAGACCTGTGCAGAGGAGTTCCTTGCCTATCTAGACAGAAGAGTGCAAATTTGTTTTTATTAATAAAAATAACAAACATCTAAAATGAAATGACAGCTACAAACGAATTAATGTACAAGTACTAAGAACAAATGACCATGAACTGCAGAACTGGTTTTTATGGCTCAGTCCCCAACTATCTTTAATTTTCTCCCTGCTGGAAATCTCCTCCCCATAACAGAGCTGGCAGAAGAGATTGCGTGTCAACGCTTCAGCTGCTGCAGGGAAAGTCTGCTGTGGGAGCTGAGATTCCCTGTCTCTCCCTATGCAAGCTGGGCTGGCCAAAGCACACACGTCCTCCTTTCCTGCTTACTCTGCTGCCAGAGATGTAACCTCTGCAAAAGGTGAAACACACAGCTGGGGGAATAACTGCGGGAACCACCAGAGTTCTGTGGAAACCTTTGTTTCCTGCATGCTGGAAAACATTTCCTGCAAGAAAAGGTGATTTTTTCACTGAATATTTACATTAGATACTGTCCTCACATATAAAGCTTGTGAAATTGCTAAATTAATTGTCAAAATTTGGACTACTAACAAGAGGAACTCCTTCTGCTTCCTGAACTCAAAACAATTAAAAAATAGTCTATATTTGAGCAGATGTTCTGGTGACAGAGATCTATGTTAAAGGGTCATTTAAGGCATAGCTTTAAAAATATAGCTCAGAGGTGAGGTAAGTCCTTGCTGCCTCTGTCACAGGTCAAATATATATGCTTTTTTCAATCTGAACTCAATTAAACACCATCATCTTATATATCATGATTAACAGTTGGGATTCATCCTCTTCTGCATTCTTTGAAGAAACAGATCATCATCATTTAATTCACAACTTTTTCTGGAATTTTTCTTCAAATTTTATCTAATCCTTTATTTTAATGCTGTGTAAGAAACCCTCAGTCTCACTTCAGAACACTGTTATTCTGGCCATGGCATTTGGACTATGACAGAATCTTGTTTCATCCTCTGTTATTCCCTCATTACTGTCTTTGTCCCTACTTCCCAATAGTGCTGAACCACTTCACCCTCACTGCCTTATTCCAGATCCCTGAGATTTTCTAGTCTTGCTCCTAGTATTTCTCTCACACTTTTGAATCCTCTTGACGTGTGGTCCTTAAAATCCAACTTGTCCCATGTTCAGTGTTTCCCACCTTAGACTGAACCCTGCTGCTCTTTTGCCCTATGGAGGAGACAAGCACAGTCTAACATGGTGAAGTTTGTAATTCCTACCTCTCAGCTGTCCTGGCCCATGTCAACCTGCCCACCTTGCCCTGGCAGTGCTGTGCTGTGTTGTCTCACTGCCATGCGGCACTGGGATTGCTGCCCACCAGCTGGAGCTGCCTGCAGTGGTGGCAGGCTCTGCCCAGGGCAGAGGTGGTGGCATGAGGGAGCATGTCCCCACGGGCAGCATGAGCAGCAGTAGAGCTGTGAAACCTGCTTTCACAGTCCACAGAAAAGATGGAAGCATTAGGATGGGCAGTGGGGAGTGAAGGGAGCAGTTTGTTCTCCAATAGATGGTAGAGGCTTTCAGAATATTTATAAACTTTGTTTGGGGGTTTCATTTGTTTTGCTAATAAATGAATATCTGTGTATTTTTTTGTCTTCCAATTCATAGGCAGATGTACACACAGCTGAAGTCAAATGCTGATAAAATCCCCAAAACTGGGGGTAGTTGTGGTTTGACCATTTTATTCACTGTAAGCTCAACGTATTTGTTAATGGTGTCAGCACTCTGATGTTTTTCCCTTTTCAGGGTGTTGATTTACACCTTAATATGTAAGTAGGGATGTGGCAGGTAATGAAGGGATGGAAGAGGTTTTCTACCTCAGGGAATGCGCTGCCTTCTCAGGGGCTGGGTTTTTCAAAGGCGCTGTGCACTCTCCTCATCTAAAACTATAACCCTTGTCAGGTGTCTCAAATCAAAGGACCACTAAAAGAACTGTAGACTATTAATTTGTCTCAGTTTTTGATTAGGTGAAAATGTGCTTTAGCCTTTTCCAGCCTGTGAGACTGTTGACTGTTTCCTTTGCATGTCTCAGTCTAAATGGCAAGAGTCTGGGATTGCTGCTACCAGCTGGAATGAGAACGACTTCTGGCAGCAATTTGCTGGTCCCTGAGGACTTGGGACATTTCTATGTCATCCTCCTTGTCAGAGGAGTGTGTCATTAATGGCATAGATCTTCCCTCTGAGTCAGTGCAGTGGCTGATGCTAGTTAATGCTGGAGAAGGTATCAAAGTAACCTGATGGAATAATATATTCAAAAAGAAAATTTCATCTTAACGTCCTTCAGTAAGCCTGAAGCAGCAACACCTGTATCCCTCTGTAGCTAAGGGACATGGAGGGGTGGCCCACACACTGGCTCCACAGCAGGGGATTCCCCCTGCTCCCTCCAAGCTTGTGCTTCCTCTCTCCTTTTCTTAAGCCCACATACCAGCGATGGGGTGGCCTCTGGGCCCCCACAGGACTTGTGGACAAGACCCAGGCTGTGGGTGGCAATGAGAAGTGCTGTGATTCCCCTCTTTGAGACAGCTGTAAATAATGTTGGATGCAGCTAATCCCTTGAGGCGTGATGATGATTTGGGGATCAGATTTTATCTGCCACTGTGCTTCCCATTTGTCTACTGGTGGGATTCTTTACAGGCACTTCCAGCCTCTATTATCCTCAGAGCTTTGTGTCAAATGCGAATATTGTTGTTAATTGCTATTTGTATTACAAGAGCGATTACATCTTGCTGTTCTTTAATTCCTGATTTATTGATGAATATTTTCAACACTGATTTAGCATAGAGGCTTTGCCAAGGTGAAAATTGACTATTTGTTTTGTTATTTTGCCAGTGTCTAATCCATAGCAATTCTTCACCACTTGCACAACAACTAACCAATTTTCTTCTTAGTGTCTATGAGGGATTTATCGAAGGCTTGAAATTCCCAGTACAAATAAAGTACATTACTTTCTTCAGTCTCTTGTTGATACATACAAAACTTGGATCTGTGAAGACATTTTAGGTAGCCTAATTAATTTCATCATTGTTCATCAGGGTGTGCTCTCATTAAATTTGCTCAGTGTCTCCCCCTTGGAACCACAGTCCACAACACCTTGCTGCCTTCATTAGGTGTGAAAGGGTAAAGTATATGTGAGTGTCCATATATATATGCACTTGCATATTGACTGAAGTCGCTAATCTGGGCTAAATCCTCATGTGGACACTTCTAGCATTTAAGAATAATTATATTGATGCAAATATTATGGAATAGACTGTAGAGCACTTTTGTCCCAGGGGCTTTTCTACATGAGAAAGTCATATAGATAGGACAAGAGTTTAAAATTAGTTTATTCTGTGGGCACAGGGCTGCCTCCAATCACTTCAGTTTGTCACTTGGGAAGCAATTTTCAAACTATCTGAAAAGGTATAAAATACTCATATTCCAGGTAACTCTGGAATAACTCCCACATGGGATAGTTAGACCAGAAGAGCTAACAGTTAACTGTATCAGTGTAATTAAATTTACTGGCACAGAAAAAAAGTTCTGTCAGGCCAAATCCTAAATTTTATGCTACCAAAAAAAAAAAATAAAAAATCAAGACATCTATGTGTCTAGGCTTGTAGAGTTAAATGGTATCTAAGATAAAATAAAAGATACCTTTTAGACTAAAATCTCCAAATATTTTAAATGGAGCATTTTACTTTCACAAGCTTTCTTTCATATTTGGGTGAAGGCTGATATTCACTTTTCTCTCCTAACAGTATTACTTTCCCAGGATGGTAAAGGCTACTAAAATGGGAACTTTGTGTATCTGTCTTTTCCCTAATATTAAGCAATTCTTATGACATTTGTAGTTTGCTGATAGACTGCAGAGAAGCCAGATGCTTTATGGCTTTTCTACATTGCTATTGTCAGATTCTTACAACTGAGTGAATACAGTGTGAGAGCATAAAAACCTAAGCCTGTGTTATTCATTTCCCTGTGCTAAATTAGATCTAGGTCTCCAGAAAGAGACAGAAACTCTAGATGTTGCATGTCTGGGCTGAGACCATGTGTTTCATTCAAAATTCGCTGATAAAAATGGTAATGACGTGCTTTGAAATTTTTAGGGGTGTTTCCACATTTTCGATGATATTTTCAGCCAAAGTGCCATGGCGAGGCCATTTATACCACCCTCTTCCATAAAGATGTAGTGCTACAGCAACTGTGATCTTTCTGTACTTTGCAAAGGAGAAGGCAAAGGCAGAAGATGGGGATCCACTTTGCGATGGCTTTCATGGTTGTGAAACTGAAGGAACTTGAATTCAAACCTCCTGTGAATGGCTTTTCTAGAGGTACTGTGTTCCAGCAAAATCCACTACCTTGTTTTTTCATAGGATGTGTAATCAAATATAATGACATCTATGATAATTTAAAAGTTCTGATATGCTCACACTTGGGAAGAAAGCATGTTGGAGCTCTTCAGCATGTCACTGAGTGACCCCACCACCAAACAGCTGTTATCCGATGATGTGCTGTGGAGAAGCCAGATAGTTTATATCCTTTCTACCCCATTATGTTACACTCCTTTACACACCTTCTGCATCTTTCTTGAGTCTCCCAATGGCATATATAGCCCACAGAAATTACAGTAAAATCAGCCATCCATCTGTCAGCTCAGGAGAAACAAATTTACTAGTTTAGTCTTTGTTTGCTTTTGCTTAGTGCTCTGTGGTAGTTCTGTCCCACTGTAGTGAAGAGCTGTGGTATCATACCTGTCCCCAGCCTTTTAAATCTTTTTATTAAGTCTCATATGCACACCCCAAGAAGGAGAAAATAGACTATACACTGCCCTCCTTCTTAATGTTCTTCCTCATTGTCAGTTTTCTTCCACTCTTACTTCTCCCTCAAGAGTCTAATGATATGACAAGCTTTTCCAGTACACTGAGTACTTTCCAAAGACCAGCTTCTCTGTCCCAGTATTTACTTCTGTCATTGCATAGACCTTCAGCTGTCTGATATCCCTGGGAATGAGACTGTATAAAAGAAAAAGAAAAAAAAAAAAAGAAAATGCAAGAAAAGTGTTGTTCTGGTGGCTTGCCTGTCATTATGACTTTGACAAGGAAAACTACAAATCAAAGACTTTAGGCCTTGCATTGGCTATCTTAGGTGTTAAACAGACGTTGGGACACTATATTTGGGGGAGAATTTGGACTCATCACTATTCATTATAAGTAGAATAAAGGAAAAGCGTGAAACTGATCTCCCACTTGTTTGTCCATCTGCATGGCATATACCCCCCAAAACAGGGGAGAATGCTGTCATTTCTCTTTTTCACCTGTTAAAGTGTAGGTGATATGTGGGGCTACAGCTAATTAAGAAATTCTTGCAGAACAAATTTTCTGAGAGAGAGTGCTGAGTCAACAAAATTGGGAGGTTTCACAAGGGATATTTATGTATGTATGTATCTCTATCCAATCTCACAGGAAGTTACTAAAATGTTTGGTTTCAAAAGGTCTGTGCATTCTGTGTTGGATATAATTTATTATATGTAAATTGAAATAGTAAAACAGAAACTTCTGAAAAACTGTCTTCGAGGAGTACTTTTTAACAGAATATTGTCTTTTCCTCCTTATTTTCTGATCTCAGAATATCTGGGATTTGCCCAAGACCAGACAGGTCAGTTTCAGAAAGCTGTTTTGGTGGCACTATCCAACCATCCAATTTCTGTGTAAGTTTCTGTGCCTTTGTAGGAATAAGGGAAAGATAATACCAACTCTGACTGTATGTGTAGACAGAAAAAGAAGTAATGGCCATAAACCATAACACAAAATGTTCCGCCTCATCATGAGGAAGAAGTTTACACTGAGGGTGGCAGAGCACTGGAACAGGCTGTCCAGGGAGGTTGTGGAGGTTCCCTCTCTGGAGATATTTAAAATCCATCTGAATGGATTCCTGTGTCACCTACTTGAGGCGACCCTGCCTTGACTGATCTCCAGAGGTCCCTTCCAACCCTAACGATTCTGTGATTATATGCGCCATAAACTCTACTGTTGGAAACATTACTCCAATTTATAAAATCTATTCTTTAGAACTTTTTTTACTTCTGTGAGTACACACCTTCCTTAGAAATTGTGTCTTCCTTGCCAATGAGCTCTTTCTTTTCTTTATTTTTTTACATCTCTTCAAGATGTTATTTATATGTGATACTAATATTTGTCACAAAAAGTAGTAAAACTTTCTGAAGTATTAAAATACACTAAAAACCTGATGAAGCTTCTATCATAACTTGCAAGACTGAGAAACTATGCAGAAAATAATCACAAAATAACATTTTATTCAAACTTCTATTAATTTTTATTAAAAAATAGTGTGGTAAACATATACTTAACAGGGAAACAAAATAGATTACATTAATTGCCTTTGACAAAAGCAGTGATGTAAATGGAATTTATTGGGATTGTTGACACTACAAAAAGAATTTTTACAATGACAATTTCTTTAATGCTTCCTTTGAAGCCACTTGCAGAATATAGTGACTGCGTGCATACAGTTATGGCTGGTTTCATCCAAGTCATTGCCGTTCCTGAAGCTATTTTCTAAATAAAGTCTATATTATCTGCGTATCACAGGTTCTTCTGGAGGCTTGAAGCCAGAAGGAACCAATAAGATCTGCATTGTACAATTCCTACAATGTCACACCAGTACTGCTCGTCTGCTGCTCCAAGCTGCTCCACTACTGCATTTCAGTAAAGGGACCTCAGGTGAAAACTGGGAATAAGGCCAGGACACACTGCTAATTTTGTAGGTTTGTTCCCAAACAATCATCTCCCAGGAGTGCTTGTTTTCCCATGCCACAGGGGGAAGTGTGTCTGCCCCTGAGCAGGTGCCCGGGCAGGTGGATCCAGGCTGACATGTGACTGGTGTGTGCTGGTGCACTGGGGCACATGGCTGGGGCTGGCATCTGCACTGCTCCTGTACAGTAGGGCTGACGTGACAGACAGGTAGTTAAAAAAGGAGTTTTTAAATCTTGGCACTGGTAAATCATCCAAATTTGGCCATTCGTCTTTTAACAGATGTGTATTTTATTGTTCTATAGGAAAACTCTGTCACACAACTGAAAGATTTTTACCAATGAAAAGCAGCCTGCTGTATTTTTTCTTTTATTTTATCCTTGGAATTCAACTGGCATTAAATAACAGCATATTTATATTTCTCTGCTTTTATTTCTTTGTTTCCAGTTCTGGAAAGTGTCCTTATCCAGCAAACTATTTGAGAAAAGGCCTCTTACAGCCTTTTGTTAGGACAAAGATGCTGATATATTTGAACAGTTGCAGTGAGATTTGGCTGTGTATATGTTGTACAATTAGAAAAGTCGCATCCTATAAAAAGAATTAATTATATCAGTGGAAAGGAGGGCTAATTATGTCAATACTGGGAGCAACTGCCAGCACAGCTACTTCAGTCAAATACCCCAGCTCTGCCAGTACACTGTTCTCACTCTGCAGCGGACTCTTCTCACTGACCGCTGTCAATCATGGAAGGCATGTGGTGAACAGTCTTCCCTCTTTCCCAGGGAAAAGGGATTTAAGAATATGTATGGTGCTTTTCTGAATTATAGTCTCTGCTTTTAAATATATATAAATGAGCAGTTTAACAAGGGAATTTGCATTCGACAGCCCTCAGCTGGAGCCCTGTCTTTAAATTCAAGGTGTTATCCCTAGAACAGCAACATTTTTCTTCCTTGATTGCACCTACCTGATGTTCCTGCAGGCACGTTTCGGAATTCTAGTCATCATGATTTGCATATCTATTTTAACTCTCTTATATCGTGTCTTTACAACAATATGATGACAGAATTTGTCATCCCAAATGACATTCTGTTTCTAGAGGGTCAGTGCTTTGTGTTTTTTGTTTGAAATAGCACAAGGGGTACAGCTAAGGGCAGGGAATGAAAAATGGCTAGATCTTACAATCAGCATCAGGAGCCTCCACAAAGGAACAATAGCGATAATAGCAAACGTTCATCTGTGAACTCCATAGGACTTAATAAAAACTGTTTTTTTATCTCTTTAAATAAATATTTAATATTCTGTTTTCAGTTTAGCAAAGAAAACATTTAGGAATCACCATGTTACTCTGGATCAGTATGAGTTTGCCTAATAGATTATTCTGTCCCTGACAGCAGCCAATACTGGTTGTTTCAGAAGAAGGTACAAGGAACACATTAATGATCAATTATGGAAGAATCTGCCTTTTGGGCAGCAATTCACAATTTTTATATGCTAGTCACTTTTAGCAAAAAGGATACTGGGTGTACCAAACCGCTAGGTGCAGATATGAATAATGGGTTTTCTGCTTTCTCTTATAAATGTTCTTTCAACAGTCTAATAGTTTAAAAGTCAAGGTGGACCATAATTAAATAAATTATGATCCATTGGGTTTTTCTTGTACTTTTCAGGGGGTGGTAAGGTGAAGGGGGCTTCATGGCTATTGTGTAAATCATACTTGAGAGTTCCCTTCCTCTAACAAGAGAGAACCTGAAAGAATCATTTTGGCATTACTCTGTTTAGGACACTGAAGAACAACTCAGAGATGCATGTTTTGCTCCATCTTTGCCAAGCCTCATTTCAATATTGTGGCCTTTGCAGAAGGCTGCATTCCTCACTTTGAGAAATATTGCAGGATAAGACCCTGAGTTCCATGTTTTGTGGGTTTACATCTATGCATTGTACATGACTAAACAGAAGTCTTGTGATTGCAGCAGTGTGAGTTAATATTCCTTGATAGTTTCTATTTGGAACAATGTCCATGTGTCTGAACCTAGCAAAACCTTTTATCCCTATGGAATTCTGATTATTCTGAGATTAGGGCATTTTTGTAACCTACTGAATAAAAGGTTATGTCTAATTTTGTTTTATAGGGTTTATTAAATTCTATTTTTTTTTAGATTTTTGAGCTGACTCCGATTTTTGGGAGATTGGTAAAGAGACCATGTATCAAATTTTTCAGATTTAAATGTATTTTAATATGGAAAGAATGTATAAGAAATAATATTTTTCAATGGCTTTCATGAGTCCCTTGCTGGAGTATCTTGCTGAGAAATAACTAGGAGCTCAGTTGTTCAGAGGGGTTTTGCACATCTGAAAAATCTTGACCTCTGGAAAGGAAGGGAGAGAAGAGGAATAGAGAGATTTCCCATCCTCCAGAGATGGAGTCTGACATGAGTTAGACCTACTTAAGTTTTAGATCACATAACCTTTACTCATTTGCTTCTGGTTTGGGGACATTTTTATTGTCATATGGTCTTAGTGCTGCACTTTTGTGTTGAAAGAGCTGTTCTGAGTCATTGCATCTGCTAACAGAAGTCGAACGAAAAAAGAATCCCCTCCAAGCACTAAATTCAGCATGGTTTGCTGCAGAGGCACAGCTGGCCAGGTAGTCCTCTGCAGCTGGGGACAAAGCTGTGAGTCAGAGATCTGCAGGATTTAACCTCAGGGGCAATAGAGCAGCTCATCTGCCATTCAGGAAGGCCCACGTGAAACAGGGAGAGAACAAGGAGGGATCTGAAGCACAGCTAACCCAGTAACAGTGACAGCACTGAAAAAGCAAATCTGATTATTATAATCTTTGTGTCTCCCCTGAATACTATCTGAGTTGTTAGTCTACATATAAAAAAGCAAAATACCAAGCAAGTCTCCTGTGTATTGTTCTTTTCCCCATTGTGCTTAATGACTGATCAGTTATATAAAATAGGTACAACTCTCTGATAATGCTTATGTAAGTACCTGTTTAGTAATCCTTCTCTGAACATCACGTTTTAACTGATGGAATTTATTAACATTTATATTGCTGTAGAGCTGAGAGACATCAGCTAGGTTACAGCTATGTTATGCTAGGTACTGTAAAAAGAGAGACTATCAGCATGCCACATGAATCCTTGCTCCATATATTTATTTTGTGAAATATATCTTCTATATTTGCATTAATGGGAGGTGACAGAACATTGTAAAATTGACCAGCAATTTACAGCCTCTTTATTTTTTAATTAAAAACATAAATATGCTTCCATGTAGCAAAAGAGAAGTTTTCTAAAATGAATTCAGAATAACTTAACCAGCTTCATTCCTTCCACCCACAGCTATAGAGGAATTTTCCATAAAGATATGGAAATAATTTGACTTTTAAAAAATATCAAGGAGTGAATGAAGAAATAACCACCAGCTTTTATCAGTTTAGGCTAATACAGCAGTAGGTGAAAGATTAGCTTTCAGTGATACACAAATAATGACTCAAAACTCACAAACAATGCCTTTGTTAGTTATCAAGGAATAAAACATAATTTTAACAACCAAATCTAGACTGAATCCTTGTGACTGTCATCTGCTCACAGTCCTATATGAATAGGAGCAAAATTTGGCTTATTTTCTCCCATTTAGCAGGACTAACATTATCACTTACTAGTATTTTGAATTTGCAGATGGTGTGTTTAAGTACTTTCATTTTAACCTCCCCTCAACCCAAGAATGGGCACATAAATAACCTAGAGTGGGTGGCAAGGCTACAGAGGGAATAAACTAAACATTTCTGATAATTGTACAGTTTTATGTTAGACTAGTTTTTTGGAAATTCTTGGCAATATATATTTCAAAGCTAGATTAAATCTTATGAACAGTTGTGCTGGTTTTGGCTGGGCTAAAATTAGCTTTCTTCACAGTGGCTAGTATTGGGCTATGTTTCTAGATTTGTGCTGAACACAGGGTTGAGAATACAGAGATTCTTTTCATCTTGCTGAGCAGGGCTTACACAGAGCCAAGGTCTTTTTGCCATGCTGGCAAGGAAGGTTGGGGGTGTGTGGGAGGCAGGGAGGACACAAAGTCAATCCATATGACATCACGCTCAGTATATAAAATGGGAGGGAGAAGGAGAAAGGGCAGGACATCTGGAGGGATGGTGTTTGTCTTCCCAAGGAACTGCTACATGTGATGGACCCTGCCCTGCTGGGGATGGCAGAACACCTGGCTGCCTGTGGGATGCAGTGAGATTTTTCATTGTTGTGCTTTGCTTGTGTGTGCAGCTTTTGCTTTTCCAATTGAACTGTCCTTATCTCAACCGATGAGTCTTCTGGCTTTTACACTTCTGACTCTCTCCCTGATCCTGCTGGTGGGGAAGTGAGGGAGTGGCTGTGTGGGGCTTGGCTGCTGGTTGGGGTGAAACCACAGAAACAGTTAAGTACTGGGAAGATTCTTATATACATTTTACACAAATAAGAGAATTGTTCTCATAATTTTGAATGTTTTATAAAATTTAGCATTTCCTGTATTCATTTAATGAGATAATGAATCTAATTTTTGATTAGGCCTATATGCAAGATAGGCCAAAGATGGTGTCATCATCATGGCTAGGCTTT
>VXBX01009901.1:170383-206777 GCA_013400415.1 Scytalopus superciliaris | reverse complement strand
GACTGGTGAGGAAAAGCAGCTCTCTGCAGATCATTAGTAGGTGTTGAAGTTAGTGAATTGATATTCTTAAAATCAAATGTCCAGGCTTATAAGGATGCAAATAAGAAGCATATAGTGTCTGTCTGTGACAGTGAATTTACTCATGTGATTGAATTTTAAGAGTAATTCAGTATAGGGTACATAGGGTACAAGATGGAAAGTGGAAATCTTTCATTACCCAGGATATGTGACAGCCTTAACTCTCCAGCCTGAATTACTGTAACTTTCAGAAGGGCAGGAAAATCTCCAATTGTTTCCTAAATGTGTCAAAACATATGTCTCATCCATAGGGGTCGAAGGCATCAGCCTGAAATCTCACCAGATAGTTATAGCTTATATTAAATGAACTCAAAGTAATAGTTTTATTAATTCATCAGAAGGAAATAAAATCCTCAGCATAAACTTAATGTATTCCTTGGACCTGTCCATATTCCTTCTAACAGCTTTGGCCAAAATTCAGGACTACAACAGAGCACCCAAGAGGCAATGCAGTCTGTAGTGGACTTGTCATCCTACCTCAAGATGAAGTTAGTCAGGGATGTGGTGCATGGGAAGTGGTTGCACACATTATAAATGAAAAAGAAAAAGTGTTCCAACTCACAAAACTTGGATCTTGTATCCTGAATCACAGCGAGTTGCTTGCTTTCCAAAGAATAGTAAGAAGCAGAGATGACCTTTCCCATGTTGGGTTTTTTTCTTCTTTCTTCAATATACTTCATCACACAGTCAACCAGACTAATTTAATCTCCATTGAACTGAAAATTAGGAGTTGCTGCATCAGGTAGCTGTTGTAATACTGCTGGCGCATGATCCAGGAGATAACTATAGGCTACTGCAGCCTGGGGAGGGTTTGCATTTCTCATAGGCGTTTAAGAAAGACTTTTAATATTGTAAAGAAAATCCTTAGCTAAGGTATCTAACCTATCCTACAGTGGGCCTGCAGAGAAACCTCAGTCAGATCTGTATAGCTGTGTAGAGGTGTAGGGATCCCTCTGCAGTCCTGTGCGTGCCATACCACATTCATCTTCAAAGGTGTTGCTTCTCTGCATCCACATCTAACCCTGCAGGTGCTTAATGTGCTGCCAATTGGTAATTACAGTGTCAGTCAAAGGGCAACTCCACCCTGTGACTGAGAAGGTGCTTGAAGTACGTGCCTCAGCAGCAGCAGGCTTGTACTCCTTGTGCTTGGTGGTAACCAGGTGTGGTATCAGGTATCCAGCTGAGAGTACAGTCATATCTGGTGTAAGAGCACCAATGGCAGGGCACCAATGCTTGTCTGCTGCTTCATTCCTATAAGAACGCACAGCTCATGGTACATTCCTTAGGAAGAGGACACAAAACACAGGGCTTGTCATTATTGTGCCTAAACACTTAAGAATTTAAGCTGTGGAACTTCACATCCCTAGAAATGTGTGTCGTTTGGGAAAAGTTGCTGTCGACTGTGCTCTTCACAAGGGAAAAATCTGGTATCTTGGAGACAGTTTTAGGCAAATGAGCAGAGGCCAAAACTACAATGTTTTTTGCCATACTTGGGAAACTGACTTTGTTTTCCAGGGTGAAATATATTTGCCAAAGGAAGCCAGGAAGGAAAGTGATGTGTTCTGTAAATTAGTCAGACATACAAAGTCTTTTTGTATGTAGTCTGACCAGTTCTTCCTGTCAAATGGTATTCTCTGCCTCCCAATTAATTGAAAGGCTAAAATTATTTATGACTATGGAACTATATATTCTTTTATATCTTTATTCCTTTTCACCTTGAATGACAATCAATTGGGATCTTTTACTAGGATGGTTTCTTTATTTGCATGTGGGTATAATGGCACTTGAATGTACTCATAAATAATTTACCTGTCTTCTTGTATACAGAAAAAATGAGTTCTTATTTAAGCGCTGATAGTGCTGAGGACTACAGAAATGGATTACCAGATCTCTTTTAGCCTGACTGAACAATGTCACTGTGCCGCTGTAGAGCTTAAGAGTGATGGGCCTGTAATAGCAGTGGTGAGGAGCCTAATAGTAAGGGGAAGGAAAGATGGTATTCCTGCTCAGGAAGAACTTCTTTTGTGAGATCACTTTCTGAAATCAGGGACTGGGTTGGATTAGGGACTCTGTGCTTCAATAGTACAGAGCAGAAGGCAAAGGGGATGAGCTGATGAAAGTCTGGGCACATAGGCTGACAGCTTGTTGTTTTATAGTAGTTGGAGCTTTTTCAAGGTGTGACTCAATGCATCTAGCCGGCGGCTGTGGCCGAGTGGGTAAAGCCGCCGCCCCTGGATCCGTGCTCCTTCTCGGAAGGATGCCGGTTCGAGTCCTGCGGGTCTCGCTCTGCCAACTTCGTCCGGGCTTGCCCCGGCCAAGGCTTAGAGTGTCCCAGGGCTAAAGGGGGTGGGGCCAGTTCCGCGCACGCTGAGCTCCACGTAATAAATCCATTCGCGCAGGCATAAAAAGCATCGTCGTTCGTGACGGCTAGCCACACACACACTCAATGCATCTACTGAACTTGAATAATCAAGTAGTTGAAAATCACCAAAAAGAGAATAATTATTCCTGGAAGAAGTGCCACCAGGAGACCAGAACAGCTGGAGCATACCAACAGTGCCAGTAAACCACTGAACACCTTAAAGCTGTGCAAGAATTGGAAGGGAAGGTATCTTCAGTAGTGAGGGGTGTTATTCAGAAAAGGATTTTCTCTAGGAAATTTTCTTTACCTAGCATTATGCCTATTTATTTTGTCTCAAGTTAAAGTCAGTTAGTGATTTAATTGCTGTTTTTGTTAGATACAAGATACTGAGAAACTGAATGATGATGGTATTCACATTTACACATAGAAGGTAGAGCAGATTTGTCATCTTTTTGATCAGGCTTCACCAATGACCTTAGCCTTTTGAGGGCCCACAAGGACTGGCGCTGGGATGGTGAAGTGGTAAGTTTAAAAGGCATTTGCAGGCACCACATGTTCTGAATGGTCCTGATGTTGTGAACAGATTTATTTATGCAGTCATGGTGAAACAACTTGAGTCTATGGGATCCCTGAAGAATCAAAGCGAGAATCTATTACTTCTGAACCTCTTAGTCTAGCCCAAGAATCTAATTTCAGAATTTTTCTCTCAGTTACTACAGAGAAACTCAGTATGATGAGGAGTAAAACATCTTCCCTGTCTTGGGTCTGCTGATCCACAGATTGGCAAGCAAAGTTTAACCATGCACAGGCTCCCATAGCAGTTCTTTGCTTTGACTAGTTTCCACTGCTTTTGTTCAGATGGAAGCTGACAGCTTTTTTTTTTCTTTTTTTCTGGCTGATGGGCAAAGAATGACTTAATCATGTTCTAAGAATGACTTTGTCACATTAACTGTGTTGTTTGCTGTCACAGCATGACAGTTATGCTGTATTAACAAAAAATAAAATAAAAAAGGTATTATTCTACGTAACACTTTTCTAGATGGAGAAATGTAGTGCAGTTGAAATTTCAGCCCTATTTCCCACCCTTGTCAGCTAGATATTTGCAGAGATGAAGATGGAAATGTAAGAAAATGTGAAAGTTCCATTGTAAAACCCTTTTATACTGCAGGTCATGATAGAAAAATTCCATTGTGTATATGTTCTAAGAGAGGCTTATGTGGCTTGTCTGCCTAAACCGCTTTTATGAGAGAAAATCACCTATTATTTGTGCTGCTGTTCCTGTTGTCTCCTGTTCCCAAGAGAGAGAAAAAGCATTACTTGAATAAGTGTTTTAGCATATTTTCCAGGGCACTAAGTTTTACAGTAAAGATGCAGATTCTCATAGGAGCAGTTTTCATAACTCAGTGTCCTGTAATTTTAATATGGATTGGAATAGAGATGAGCTCATGTCAGATGTATGCACACAGATCTCACTGTACTTGGAGTGCAAGTCAGTGCATACATTTGAACTTAGTAGGAAGGTACAGGGTTGGTAGGATCTTTTGTAAGCAGTCACGTGGGCTGGAGAAGACTGTGTTGAGAAAGAGAGTAATTCCAGAAAGGCAAGAGGCAAAAGTCATGTATGCCTCTACAGACAGGGATAGCTATGAAAAGGTTTAGCACTCAAAATCTGTGTAGAAGGACACATCAGCTTTCTCCTTGAGTAAGGACTGCAATAAGGTGCACTGCTTTCAACAAATGTTTTAGTGGAGTGTAAAAGCACATCTTTTAGATGTGTTTTTGTGATGACTATTTAACCTTGAAAGATTTCACTCTGTGGTTTCAGCAAGGATTACAGTAAATGCTCTATTTAGGTAAAGTCACAATCTAATTAAACAAATTCTGTCTAAATCCCTGCTGGACTAGTAAAGATTTGGCTGTCAAATACCTCTAAGCATTTTCATTTTCTATAGCAACAGCTAATTGGATATGCAACTGTCAGTTTAAATGCTTTAAATGAGGCTGATGGGATTAGTAATTGAATGCTTGGATTAATGATTTACAGATGGCTTTGCTGCCTTGTTCCTTGCTTACAGCTATGTTCTTGATAGCTCCCTGTCCTTATCAGGTGGATGGAATACTGGTCTGTAACTGTCATATAGTTATGATGGTATGATGTTATGATACAGTTTTGATGTAATCAGTGCATTCCTCTTGACATGAAGAACTATTTTCAATACTGTAGGGAGCAAAGGATTGTGATCAAAATCTTAATAGCAAAAAATCTAAAAATATCCACCTAACCTCCACAGTTATGACTTGGAACTGGATCTCTCAGTCGTTCTCCAGTTAAATGCATACAGTTGCCTTTTATGGTTTGAGTTGGAAAGCAAGCCTCAGTGTGGTGGGTGGTGAAATTATACCGAAGGCTGTGAGTTGAGGTTAAGAAAGGGATTTCTATGAGAGGTGGCAGGACTGCAAAGGGAGTGGAAGAGATGAAGTCTGCACACTGCCAAAGTGTCTGCTACTGGAGAAAGAAACCAGACTGCAAAGCTTAGTCAGGTAGATGGATCTCATTGGTGATGCTTGAATCTCTCACCTTCTTGAGAACTAAAGAGAAGCATGAAAGTTTTAAGACACTGATAGGGAAGTGGTGACACTGTTCTCTGTGTGACTTTTGAGACCCCTCTTCAGTGCTTTAAAAGACCAGAAATACAGTATGCTCCTTGCTGTGTCATGTGTTTCAGGGCCAGCTAACCTGTACCAGGAATTTATTCATTCTCAAAGCAACCTAGGGTCAGAGGACTTAACTTTCATTTGCCCTTTAAGTTGCAAATTCTAGGATGCTCCTGTTGGTATAAAAAGGAATTTTGCTGTTTGTGGCCAGCTGAGCTCTGTAGTGCTTGAGGAAATAAGTTGTAAGGGAAACTTTCTGAGGCACTGAGATGGAAACATTAATAATAGAGCTGAGCTATGACTTTGTCATTTTTTGCCGTACATGTAGGCCTCCAAAACCACCTTTAATGACAGAGAGGCCCTTATATACCACACACCGAAAATTTAGCTTCTTGTTAATTAAGTTCCCTTCAGAATTAAAATGAGCCAGTGCATATTTAGAGTCTGTGTTGAGAACACAATACAGTAATACTTATTTCAGAATATTAAATTAGAGCATGTTTCTGTTCTTCTAAACATTCTATCTTGGGAAACATTATCTGAAACAGCTAACAACATTAGATGTTATAATTACTTATATTTATGATATAGTTATAAACAATTATAAAGTAAATTACTGCAAGTACTTAGAAATAATTACAAATAATGATTATAATAATAAATTTGTAGCTATTTATATTTATTATATATCATACTACATATTAATTTACCAGAAAAAAACAAACAGGAAATTCAAAGTTACCCTCTGCATATTTTAGCTCATAGAAAATGTCAAGTTAATGTGAAATCTGGGAATAAATTTATGACTTTTCCTCATTATCCCAAGATCTAAGATTAGGTTTTCAGGCAGAGCTTCAGCTGCAAGCAGCTCGGTATTCAGAAATCATTGTATTCCTAAGCTTCTCTCTCCCTCATGGTCTGCTCTTCTATGTGAACTCCATTTAGTTCAGGAACTCCTCTTTTATTTTTTTTTCGTTCCTTCCTGTAATTAGTTCCTATTAAAAAGCCCAACTCATCCTTGTGTAACCTCAATTAGACTATCTTTTTCTTTCTTTTGTTCCTAATGCAGAAGCATTACTCTCTTTGATCTGTTGAGACCCTTCCAGCATTCATTGTTCATATTACTTTTTTTTTTAATACTTACTCAGTATTCAGACCAATGATGCTATATTTGATCATATTCTGGAACAATAAGAAAAGCCACAGAAAGGAAATGTTGAACCTTGTTTTTGGTCTCAGGATGACATTTCTTCCTTTGGATTACTCTTGCAATTAATTTTCTTTCTAGACATCAGGCTTTTCTCCTTTCTGTTTTTATTTATATCAAGCAATACAGCTGTTTTAACAATCTGCTGACGAAGTGATAGTTCTAGGAATGTATAGTAGGAGGAAAATTAGAGGAACTTTTCAGAACTAAGACCAAGAGGGAGATGCCTTTTTTCATCTCCCAGCCCAGCAGACCCTATGTTCAATCTCAGTTTTGATTTGTGATTCAGGAAATTGTGATTGATTCACTGGCACATATTTAGTTGATTTAATCTGAATTGTTAATTACTGAAAATGTTAGAACACTTTAGTGTTAAAGAGTGCCTGAATGATGGCATAACTGAAAATCATAAAATAAGAAATTCCACATCAACAGAAGAAATTAGATCTCATTCTAATTTCACATCTTTAAAATTATAATTATTAAAGTGTTGCAGTAGTTAAGGCTAGGTGTTCGGAAGATAACGTGTTGTTACGGAAAGACAGGGCCCCTACCCCAAGGAGCCAATAGCACAGAGTGTGTGATGTAAGCAGACGGAAGTGACCTTGTAGACCTGTACTATATAATGCTGTGTTACGAGCCTTTTAGGAGCCAATAAACGCCATTTTGCCGTCCGTCATATTGATGTCTGCGAGCAGATGGTCCAAACAGCCTGGGGTTGGCTGCCGTGTCATTCCTGAGCAGGGCCACCATGCCTACCCAAGGCAACATTAAAGCAAGAAAGTGTCTAGCTGGAGATATTTTCAGTTATGATGGAAGGAATGAGGACTATTCAGCTTTCCTATATCATTCAGAGAATCAAAGTTACATCCCCCTTTCAGGGACATTGCCACCTGCCTGTTGAAACAGAATTACTCCTCCACTTTGCCTGTCCTTATTCCTGGTTTGGGTTGCATGCATATATACTGATTAGATGTTTGTATCAAGTAGTTTGTTTTTTCTTTATAAATTCAGAGAATCATGGAATCAGTTAGGTTGGAAAAGACTTCTGAAGTCATCAAGTCCAATCTTTGACCAATCACCACCCTGTCAACTAGACCATGGCACTGAGCGCCATGTCCTTAAACACCTTTCCTTAAACACCTCCAGGGATGGTGACTTCACCACCTCCCTGGGCAGCCCATTCCAATGTTTAATCACCCTTTCTGTGAAAAAAATTCCTCCTAATGTCCAACCTGAACTTCCCCTGCAACAGGTTAAGACTGTGTCCTCTTGTCCTGTCATTAGTTGTCTGGGCGAAGAAGCCAATCCCCACCTGGCTACAACCTTCTTTCAGATAGTTGTAGAGAGTGATGAGGTCACCCCTGAGCCTCCTCCAGGCTAAGCAACCTCAGTTCCTTCAGCTGCTCCTCATAAGATTTGTGCTCCAGACCCTTCACCAGCTTCATTGCCTTTCTCTGGACTTGCTCAAGCACCTCAATATCCTTCCTGAATTGAGGGGCCCAGAACTGGACACAGCACTTGAAGTGTGGCCTCACCAGTGCTGAGTACAGGGAAACAATTAGTTCCATGGTCCTGCTGGCCACACTATTTCTGATCCAAGCCATAGTGTCATTGGCCTTCCTGGTCACCTGGGCACACTGCTGGCTCGTGTTCAGCTGCTGTTGACCAGCATCTCCAGGTCCTTTTTTGCTGAGCTGCTATCTGCTGACTCTGCCCCAGCTTGGAGCACTGCATGGGGTTATTGTGGCCAAAGTGTAGGACTTGGCACTTGGTCTTGTTGACCCTCATGCTGTTGGTCTTGACCCTTTTATCCAGCCTGCCAAGATCCATCCAGAGCCTTCCTACCCTCAAGCAGCTTGACACTCCCACCCACCTTGGTGTTGTCTGAGAATTTGCTAGTGGTAGACTCAATCCACTCATCAAGATCATCAATAAAGATATTAATTAGCCACCAACTGGATGCAGCACCATTCACCACTACTCTTTGGGCCTGGCCATCCAGACAGTTCGTAACCCAGCAAAGAGAGCACCTATCCAAGCGATGGGCTGCCAAGTTTTCCAGGAGTATGCCATGGAAGATGTGTTAAAAATGTCAAATTGATATAAATGTTAACAGTAGATGAAAACCTTCATTCTTCAATATACATACTAGGTCTCTAGTGCTTTGGGAGCTTTATTTCTTGTTAAATTACCAAGTATTTGTTAATTGTGAAGGATGGGTAACAGCAACTGGTAAACCTTTTGCATTATCAAGTACATCATGCTTGTTTTAGTTTGAAGGCTGGTAAGGGCCTCTCTTTGGCCAAATGAGAGGTAAGTAAGTTTTAGGGAAAAGAAGTGAAAGATTAAGGATGCCATTTTAGTTCTGGAGTGTATGTCTGAAGCACACCTATTGGTGATGCCTGCATCCCATGCATGGGTTTGTGCTCCAGGGCAAGCTCAGTGTGCACAGCCCAGGGTTCTTGTGGATGAAACCACTCAAGTGATGTGTTCCAGAAGCCTGACTGATGTTCTCCAGTCAGTACAGGCAGGGGCAATGGAGGAAAGAACAGGAAGAAGGTTTTCCTTTGGCTGGTGGGATCTTGAAGAATTCTGTAGAAAGGTGATAGGGAACATAACTGATTCCCAAAAAGGCCATGGAGCTTCTGCAAGCACCTGTAGAAGGTGCCATGTTTATTACTGAAGGAAAAAGAATGCCTTACAGTTTATGAAGTCTTCACCATGATTTTGGCCACTTCAGAGCATCTATATTATTCTGTAAGGGCCAATTCTAAAATGATAACTAATTGTATGTGATGAGGCTTTCAAGTGCATTTTGAAACACATCTTAATTTTTAAAAGTCTTGAGTACCTAGACAATCTCATTGACTTGAAATTAGAGAAAATCAGACCATTAATTTGCCCTTTATGTAAGTTGGTAGTACTGTGCAAGGCTGAAATACAGCCACTGAATGCAGAATCACAGATGGTTTTAGGTAGTGCCAGTGGTCAAGGCAATTTTCATCATGTTAATTTAGGTGGGAAGTAGCAGTAATTAGTAGCAGTAGGTGGAGGAAAAGTGCTCACAGACTAGGAATCTAGAATGGACAGTCAGAGTTCTGGAAGGAAGTGTACACTGGGATGGGAGCTGGCCTTTGATGTAAGTGCCACCTATGTAAATGCCAAAGGATCTAGAGTGTTAGTGCTGGGTTTTCTTTTTGTTCTCAGATTTACTTACACTTCCTTTATTTGAAATAGAAAAGACTGACCATCAGTTTCCCGTATTTCAGTAGTGCCAAAGTGATTTACAGCAGTTGAGGAATCGAACACAGTGCTGTTCCATGGAAAACCATTTGCCAGGTACCCTGCAAAACTAGGAATCTGAAGGGGGTTTTATGCAGTTTTGGGTCATGTTTATTTTGCACAAACCATCTTACCACTTTTAAAATAAGCATTTATTACTTTAAAGGCTAGTGTACAATTCTATATTGGATGCATATAAAAGGTTAACTAATCAAATATGTTATTGTGCTGTGCACTGGAGAAATGTTTTTTATGCTTAAAGTCAAACACACTTGTGATTTTTCTTTTTTTTATGTGAATTGGCTGAACACTACAAATTATAAATTTAGGCTTAAAATATTTATTCTGTTAACTGATTAAAATATGAGCAGTTAGAGCAAATCCAATTATATTTGCTTTAGAGTTTATTTATTACGCTACCATTCTCAGAAACTGAGAAAACCAAAGACAGCTGTTGGGTGTGCAGTACAAATTCTGCAATTACAGAAAAGAGGCTGGCATTGCTTAAAGAAAAATTGAGATGATATTTGATTAAATGATTAAGAGAAAAATAAATAACATTTCAGAATTTTTGCAGTTAGGATGAAGAATTTATTGTACATACAGTTAAGCAACTCTACTGTAGATGTACTTCCTCTTTAAAGAAAATGAATACAGTAATCAAAATAGTTCTAGCATGGAAACTACAATACAGACTGAAACTCGACTAAACCAGAAATTAGTTACTTGACTCAAAAGAACACAGAACTTGTAACAACGAACTGCAGGTTGCATCATTAACCAAGGACAGTAAAAAACTGTACAGTACAAGCAACACGTTACAATAAGTTATGACCAGTAAGGCAGTCTTTCTCATTTAGGACAAAAGGGATGAAGGGAAAGGTATTAAAATCTCATAAATCCACCGTATCTCTTTTCCATCTCTGGGACTTCTTTGGAGTAAGTTTCCCCATCTTCTTCTGAAGGGAGAATGGAGTCGGTGAAGCGCTTAAGAAACCCACCATATCGTTTCTGGTAATCCAGCCACCATTCTGGCCTGCCCACTCTTCTCATAAAACCACCGTATCTCTTTTGCAGCTCTTTGGCTTCATCTTCCAACTCAGGGCTGCGTTTAATGCTTCTCATGAAGCCCCCATATCTTTTGCTGACGTCCCCGTCGTTTTCATTTATCTCTCGATAATGTGTTGCTTCAGGGTTGTCTCCTGTTCCCAGAAGCTCCTTCAGCAGATCAGAGGAGTTAGCAAGGGCATCATCATCTGAGTCTTTCTTCATAAATCCTCCATATCTCTTAGCCAGGATTTCTCCTCCGTTAGCTTCATCCTCTGGTTCTGCCCGATAGAGCTCATCCATTTTCTTCATGAACCCCCCATATCTTTTCATGAAGCCTCCGTACTTCTTTGCAAGCAAATGGTTTTCATCCAGCTCTTTCTTGTCTCCTGGAGCAATGTTGCCATCCTCAGAAAGATCCAGTTTTACCAGTTGCAAGAGCTCCTTGCAGGTCTCCCAAGCTTTGGCAGAAGGCAGTTTTCCTTCACATTCTAGTGTACATGCCTGAAAAATCGATGCAGTTTACTGAGAATGATAGTAACAATCACTTCACTGCCACCTTACCTTAGGTTTACTTGTTCATAAAAGCCATAAGCGAACCTTTCTTTGTGAGTGGCTTGGAAGGACTGCTCTTTGAGTGCTGATTTAGTACCTGTCTGTTCTGAAGTTCTTCATATCCCTTTCTGAAGGATATAGTAGACAGAATACCAGACAACATGTTTGTGGGTCCCGTATGTCAAGGCTGCCCCTAAGTTTCTGTTTCAAAGGAAGCCACATGTATAGTTCCTGTATCTCCCTTACACTCATGTAAGTTATGGGGTTTTTTTTATTTTTTTTTTAAATTTCCTATTGGGAAGCTAAAAACCAATTGTGGTTTGCTTCATAATGCAAGCATAGAAGTGTATTCAAAAAATAACATTCAAAAATTTTAGAAATGAAGTTGCACAGGATGGTCATTTCAAGAAGCCAGCTACACTGTACTGTTTAATATCTTCAATACACTGCATAGCTTTAAAGGCTGTATTTCTGTGTGTTGTCATCAGTTTCTCTTCATGGAACAGATCTTTCAAACATGTACCAACAAAAGTGTAAAAATACAGGCTCTCTTGGGCAGGATCTGGTTTTGCAAGCTGGAGAGTAGTGACCATCAAAAAGAAGGAAAAAAGGCTTAAGCTGTGTTGGTTCTGACTGTACTGAAAAAATTTCAGTACAGGACATAAAAATCTTTTTCAGTATCTGTATGTGTGTCTCATAACCTGTCCAGTGAAGATAATAACATATATATTGTAGGTTGTGTCAGTGGAATTTACTTCTTGTGGAACCATATTCTTCAGTTGCAAAAAAAGATGAACCTAGTGTTTTTTGTTGTTGTTCATGGTTTTCATAAGTAAAGAAAAAATCATCAATATTTTCAATAAGAGAAACACTTATTCTGACTACAGGTGATGTTTTCTAAGGATCTCAACAAGCTTTAAAATACAAAATTAAACTCCAGCACAGTTCTCTCTAATAGCCCATTGTCCTCTGGCCTTACCTGTCTCTTGAGCCTCACTTAAGTATGAGAAGTTTACATATGATTTTTTTGTATGATACCAAGAATATGAAAGGGATTTATCTATTTTGCAACACAATACTTTAACTGGCACTACATGCTTATAGTTATATATTATAGTCACGTTGTAAAGAGATTAAGATCTCAGCTTCAGTCTGACTTTGGAATTGCTCTAAATCAAAGCAAGAATAGGTCTTTCCCCTTCGCAATTAGTAACCTCCTCTTACCAGATGAACATACTGTATTTCAGAGGTTTGAATGACCAGCTACAAAGTGAAAAATCTGGTATCTTACAGATACAGTGTGATAAAGTCAGTTATCATGTTACTAGCTGCTAGTATCTAGAAACATTAGTTTCTAAAAATTGTTCATACATGTTTAACAAATGCAAGGTACACTACATCACTTCTTCACCTATTTAGCTAATAATTGTTTTTACTGAATGGCACTTTGATTCTTTCTTGGATGATTACTGAAAGTGTACAATGGAGATTTTCAGTATAGACATCCAGAACATATTACTCCAAAAAGCACACAACCTTCCCTCCAAAAGGGCAAATTACCTCCTTTTTTTTTTAACCCTAGTTGACATTAAAACGAAAATTTGTTTGAAATCTAACGTAAGCAAAACAAAACACAAGGAACTATTTTGCCAGCCACTCAAAGAATATTGTCCTTATGAACCTGCTGTGATTAAGAGTTCTTGAGCTTTTGGAGTAAGCAGAAGTACTCAGTGGCTCCTGTTTCTGTGTAAGACTAGGGTCCTTCCTTTTGTATGCTCCTAAATAACCAGTGACATCATAGGAACAAAACTTTTCAGATCATTTAGGTGTGCTGAGAGCATGATGGTTCAATGTGCATGTATTTGAGGTCAGAACTGCAGATGCCACTGGCAGCCAGAGTTCCCACCTTCTTCAAGGAGGGCTGAGGGATGCCCAACTTCCCTGACCCCCATCCTTAAATTACAAGTTAAGTTGCCTCTGTGACTGTACTTCTAAATAATTTCAACATCATAAAGATTACAGATAAACACCTCTTGCATTCCGGAGTTAAGACGATTTGTCTTAGCAGCCAGTGTCAAAGGGATCTTTCACAGGCATATTGGCAGACGGAGATACTGCTACTCAAATTAAGCTTTAACCCAACCTTTTTTTTTTTGTGTGTGTGTCAGATTCCAGGCAGATTCGCCTTTTTTCGGCTGTCCTCCTGCACAAGGGAGCGCTCATCTTATCGCGGAGCCCGCGGCTGAGGGTCGGAGAGCCGTGACCCCGACTCCCGTCCCGCCCGGCTTCCCCTCTCCGTCTCCTGCAGAAATGTCCTCTCCGGTGGGATTTCCCTTTCTCCTAACATTTTTACTAGGCTTTTTCCTTGTTCCACGCGGGGCTGCTCGGCGCGTGGCATCGTTCCTCCCCGTCCCCATCCACCCCCGAACGCCGCCGCTCGCTGTCCGGCAGCGGGAGGGACGGGCAAGCTGGGGAGGAACGGGGTCTCCGTGGTGCACGCTGGGTTTGTGTTAGCGCCTCCCGCCTTGCCCAAAATCCGCTCCTCTCTCCTTCTCCCCTTCAGAAAAGGGTCTTCCAAGCGACCCCGGCTACTTCCCCCACTGCTTATATTTGTTATTTATCTGCTTTGCCCCTCCCTTCTCTTTTCCTCCCTCCCAAAGTTAACCGCGGAGCGGGGGCTCGGCCCGGCCGAGGGGTTTCCAGGGCACCGAAGTGTCCGGGCGGCCCCTTCGGCCCCGCTCCCGCTTACCAGGGGGTGGATGCCGGCGCGGGGTCCCAGGCGGTAGGCGCAGGCGGCGCAGTCGCGGCCGCAGTCGGCCCTCGCCCTCGGGAGCAGGCAGGTGCTGAGGGCCAGCAGCGAGCAGCCGAGTCTCAGGAGCAACGCCATGGGGCTGCAAGAGGGAGAGATCAGCCGGCAGCCGCCTCCCCCCGCTCCCACCCCCGGCACTACCGCCCGCATCCTCGGAGTAGGAAAAGGCGGCATGAAAGGGTTCAAACCAACTCCGGTAACTCACACCCTTTTTGGAGCCGCGGTGGTTGCCCTTGAGAAGTAAGAGGGAGCTTAAGGCAACTGCAAGGCAACGGACCTGCGTCCGGAGCAGGAGAGGACAGAAAGGATGAAGCGCCCAGAAGATCCCGTCCGGTGAAAGTGTCGGTCCCCAAACGGCATCACAGGGGGAGAAGCGACCCACGGACGGGACCTCAGCCTCTCCCGGGAAAGATTTCCCACCGGGGCGCCCCGAGCAACCTCCCCGACGACGGTCACCAGCCCTGGCAGAGCCGCCCTCCCTCCGTCCCCACCGCGGACAGAGCAAGTCACTCACATACAGGCTGCCCTCGGGGCTCCCCTGAGCTGCTGGGGAGGAAGCTGCGCCTTCCTGAAGCCTCGACGTGGGAGCGGCTGTTATTTGTAGCGGGGCCGAGCAGGCTGCGGAGAAGCCCCGGGGCAGGCAGGCACAGCCGGGGACTGCTGTGACAGCTCGGGGGGCGCCGAGCCGAGCGCCCGCTGCCGGGGCCGGGCGGAGCGGAGCAGGTACGGGCGGAGGCGGCGGCACTTTATAATTCGTGACCGCGGGGAGAAGGCGGCCTCCCCCAATCGCCGTCGGGCTCCCACTGACGCAGCGACTACGACATCCCCCCCTCCCCGGCACCGCCGCCCCGCCAGCAGTGACTCCAGCGGGGCTTGGGATATGTGGGGGTGGGTGTGGGGGTGTGTGAGTGAGTGAGAGTAAGTGTGCGTGTGTGTGTGCGCGCCCCTGCCGTCGCAGGGGGGGAGCGGGGGACCGGCACCGGGAAAGTTACCGGGGGAAGTTTTCACCGGGAGCGGACGGGGAATGAAACATCGCCTGAGTCATGCGGGGGTTGGGCGTGAGGGACGGGCACAGGCACCCCGGGGCTGGCGGTAGCCCCGCGCCCCGCGACAGTGTGCGCAAATTCCCGGCAGAGTTTCTCGCACAGCGCCGGGGAGCGAGATTTGGTTGGGCGATGCTTGGTGGTTTGTTTGTTTCTTTCTTTCTTTCTTCTTTCTTTTTTTCTTCCCTCGCTGCGACCTTGCCAAACCCCCAAGCTGCTGGTGCTGAGGGTCAGTGCTTCATGCCTTCGGGTTCCCTCCCTGGGCCTCAGGTGTGAAACAGTGCTTGCGGGAAGGAGATTTTACTAGAACGAGCAAAAAAGACAAGGGGTTTGATTTGAAAATACTGGAATTTCATAAGCATGGGTCGATTTGCACTGTTTTCACAATTTTGATGACAAGGAAAACACAAATAAGGAAGAACCAGATAGAGGCAAACACCCAAGCACTTCTGCAAGGTTCTCAAGCACAGAAGCTAGGGCTGCTCACTGCTCTGCTTTGTTTGACATCTCAGGGAACAGGCGTAGAACAATGACACTGATTCGTGATACCTCTTGTTTGTGAAGGCTCTGCCCCAGTCATGCTAAGCTGCGTTTCTTTGACTGTCATACACCACCACCTGTTTCCAGCCCCAAGTTTTTTCAAGCTGCTCTATATTTACTTGATCTTCTTTCAGCACTGTTCTTCAGTTTAAAGAGCATTTCCCCCCTTCCTGGTGTGTTTCTGGGGTGGGATTATTCTCCCTAGCCCTCATTTTGCTGAAGTGAACAAGCTGTGCTCTTAAGCAGTCTGTCCTGAGGCAGACCCTTTTCATGTGACTGTTCTGCTCTGTGTGTGCTATACTCAGAGTTCATAATTTCTGGGCATGAGTGATGGGAACAGAACATAGTTTGTCAGTTGAAATTTCATTAGGACAGTAATGCATAATTATGTCCCCTGGAGGAAGAAGACACTTCAGTTTATACCTCCTTGGATCTCATTTGCCTTTCCTGATGCTGCAGTACATCGATGTCATACATTCACTGAGATACAGCCAGCTCTTTATCCTCCGGAACTAACAGAAAATCCAGTACTATTGTGGTATGGAAACTGTACTTTTTGCCACTGGTCTTTACATCGGCTGTCAGGCTCAGGTTAAAGACTTTCAAATGCTTTCCTGGATTTTCAGAAATACATCCATTCAAGCCAAAGACACTGCTATTGTTTATAATCTGTGTATGTGAGAAGAGAATCAGGCTGTCTCTTATGTAGTAATATCAGCCAACTTTGTGAGTGAACCCTCAAGAGGTAGACATTTTGAAAAATCATCACAATGGGTATATTTGTGTTAGCATGGGAGGGATCTCCATTTGGAATAATGAGTAAATTGCTATGCCACTGAATCAGCAGGATTGCTCTCAAGTTTGTTCCTAAGTTGGTTAGGGAAACACTGACTAACTCCAGAGGTGACACATTTGGTGTATCTTTTGCTGTGAAGTTGCTCATTACAAACAGTGCTTTGTGTGATGGACACCTTCAGAATGACACTTTTGGGTCACTTACTCTCAGCTCTGCCATCATTTATTGCCTTGCACTCTAATAGTCAGCATGGCCTAATGGAACAGATAGCCCAGTAGTGTTTTAATTTTTCCTCCAGCAGCATACATCCCACATCCCTGGGTTGACTGCTGTTTTCATCGTTCTGCACATGAACATCCATGCTCAGCTGGCTCATTCAACTCCTCAGCCTGCCATGTCCTTCAGTACTCTGTTTAATGTCACTTATTGGTGCTTAATCTGTTCATGATGAAAACCAGCCAGTGTCAGAATCTCACTGTGTACAGAGGTGTCGATAATCCATGTAGGTAAAATACAGATTATAACAGGAAAATGTGAAGGATGAAGTAAGATTAAAGAATGTAAAAAGACCAAATAAAAGGCATGTAAATTCTCTGTAGAAGCAGAGTAATGGAGAGAGTTATTTTGCAGTGGATAAGTCTTATAGATGCTGGTGGGAAACAGGGAAGAGGAAAAGATAGGAAGAGATCAAACGTGAAATGCATGGCTGCGACAATATTTGCAACGAGTAAGAGAGAGAGTAGGGGTGTTTGTGTACAGCCAGCACTGGGCAGAAGAAATCCAGCTGTGGCTGTTGCAAGTACTACAGTTATCCCTGACTCCTTATTTCATCTGCTTCTCCGTATCTGTCATTTGCATCCTTACCTGGTTTCTCTCTATCACTGGTCCTCATCCTGCATCCTTATGGAGGTTGCATAAGGGTCCCCAGGGCCTGGCAGGGTGGAGAGTGGGAAAAAGGTTCCAGCCAGACTCTCTTTTTCCTGCTTTCCCACAGTGCCTGCTACACAGAGTCCTTTCCTTCCTCCCAAAATATGCTAATATTCACAGAGGATGTGATACAAGAAAGGAATAATGAAGAAAATGTTTCTTGAAGAGCTTGCTTTTCCCAGTGTCAGCAGATGGAAGCTCTGTAATTCCCAGTCTCAGTTCAGTTTTGTACAGGGAAGGTACTCTTTGCAGAGGGAGAATGAAAACAGGAGAGAATTTAGAAAATTTTGCCAAAATACTATGAAGCAGAAAATACATAAAGAAAATTACTGATGGTAAGTGTGGAAGGTAATATTTCCTCAGGAAGGGTGAACTGAGAAACAAAGAAATAGGGAGGCAAAAAAGAAAGAGAACACTTTTCACAGCAGTAAAGGCAGTAACTTGTTGCTTGCTACTAACTTTATAATAAAAATATCCTCATGTTGATAAAAACTTCTGTATTTGTATAATCCAGAATTACTGCAGACACCAACTCAACTGCTTGTTGTCTGTCAACAAAATATACCAGCCAAAGGAAACCTGTTTGTATGACAGTAGGTCTTGCAGCCCCAAGGGCCCCATTGTCAAAAATGAGCAGCCAAGTTAGAAACGAACTCTCTCTTACAATTCACATCAGTATCTTTTCTGTAGGACCAGCTTTATACTCATCATGCTAACCAAGCTGCTACAGTCATTAAATGAAGATAGATGTACAAAAATATGAAATAAACATGATAGTAGCACCCCAAGCAATCCTCCTCACAACACAAGCCTTTTTGATAGAATTGAGGAATAGGGAATGTAAAGCAGCATGTTGATTATTTTTTTCATCTCAGTGTAAAAGGTCACAGCATTTCTTAAGATCAAACAGTCAGGTTCCATTTAGCTCAGCTTAAACAGGCTTAATTTTTAATGGGAACATATATAACTGGTTTCAAGGCTGAGAGAGGCATTGTAGGTCAACTCTCCTCTACCAAACATAATCAAAGGCATTAAGAGACATGAGTTATTAATCTGTATATACAAGGCATGCATTGCTACTTTTTAAATATCTTTGTTTAATTATGACCAATGCAAGCAGAGTGGAACTGTAATACTGAAAGATAGTCAATGTAGAGTTGGTATGGCATTGCTTAAAATGTACCTTTACAGGACAGGGATGTATCAGTGCTTCCCATATCTCTGTATATCCTTTAATATATATCTATTTTAATATATAAATAAATAAGTTATCAATGATGCAGGCATTTCTGCTCACAACTGCTCATTTCTGCTCACAACTGCTGAAGACAATCTTGTATGAAGAATTGGAATGCTAAACTCTCCATCTCAGATAAAGCTGGCTCTTATTAATAATATTTTTGTCTTTGAGCAAATTACACTTTTTTTTTTTTTTTTCAGAAAGCAAAACCATGAGCTAATTTGGAAGCAATAAAGTGATACCTTTACTGAGAGAGCACTGGCAGCTACTGTTCCTTTCTAATGGTTGATGCCATGCAACTTTCTAAAGGGGGAGGAGGTTTCATGCTACTTTCTGTGAGTGAAATAGAGTGTGATGTGCATTCAGTATGAGCATGCAACAAATACAACTTTTAGTGCATTTGTTTACCTGCAATTGTATCAGACAAGATAAGAATGAAGCAAGGAGTTTTATACTGCTCTGTGTAGATACGTGGAGATTGACTTTGTTACATGCTTCTCTGTTTCTCAGAGACACATGAATATATGCACTGAAAGATTTCTGAGATCAGGCCGAACTGCAGTAAATAGAATATGCTGCAGAATAAATAGAACAAACTGTAAAAAAGCCCCTGTATTTGTTATAAAAGCATTATATTGCTCATTTCCACAGAGGCCACGAGAGGGGTATTTCCAATAAAATACGAAGACAGAGTGCTCAATAGCAGAATAAGTTGTGATAGAATCCAGATGCAGTGATTATTATTTAAGACAATAACTACTCCACAGGAGTAGAGTGATTTATCATAATTTTTTTAATTAAGAAAACTCATCCATGAATTACAAAAGAAGTGTTAGACTCCATCTATGAGAAGGATTGCAGTGTCTAATGCATATGTGGAAAGATTAGCTGAAAATCGTAAATGAGAGATTTTGATCACTTCAGTCATTTTAAGAAAAACAAACAAACATAATCTAAATAATGTATCTCGAGGTGCAAGTTTCAATTATTTTCACATTACTCACATTAAGGCAGCAGATTTTTGGAGCTTCTTTCCCAATTCCAGCTTCACATTTTCATTGTTAGTATTTTATTGCCCAGTTGGGGAGTGCTGTGTTCACACTTTAGCACAATATCCAAACCGAGTTGTTTTTGCAGACTGGAGCTGTAAGGAGAGCCTGACACATAACATGCAGGCAGGGTAAAGGCTGGCTGGGTTGGTGCTTGTGGGGCACAGTTTGATGCAGCAGGGGCAGACAAAGGTGACTTGAAACTCCTATATTTTGGGTGTTTCAGAAATGTATCTTAAAACGGTGGTTCCCGTGATTTCTAGCAGTGCAACAGGGAGCATTTTTTGGACCAGCACTGAGCTCTTTCCTTTCCACTCACACCATGGCCTGAACATGACCATTCTGTGCTATCTCTGGCCATGAAGGGAGCAGCAAAGGGCTGTGTGTGCTCTCCTGCTGGAGGGATCTTCTCAGGTAATTCGGATAGCAATGAGGGTCATACTTCATTTTGTCATACCTCTGCTGGAAATTCCCTCATCCATGCTGGGATCTGTCTGCCTCAGAGCCTGCTGTGGCTGTACAAGGAGCATGGAGCCTCTTATGCTCTTACAACATACCTTGGTCTAACGGTGGGCTAAATTCCTCAGCTGCAAGAACAACTTTATGCTCATTTTTTGTAGAGTTCACTCTAGATTAGCTACAGCCACAGTTGTAATCTCTGTGGAGCTACAAATACTAAACAGGTGATGTTCATACAAAAAATTCAGTGGGAAAAGTGCATAAACACAGGGTTCTCACAAGCACCATGTCAGAAGTCCGTAATTTTTCTTTCAATGTCAGTGATTGTCAGTTGCTTTAAGCGAATTGAAACCTCAGTTATGTTCCAGAAGGTGTTTTCCACAAGGAAGGAAAATTTAATTAATCAAGTCATCTTGCTAGGACAGGGAAGAACATGCTGACATAAAAAAAATAAAAATCTTAAGAGCATTTGAAAATAAAATAAGAAGTATTATCATCATATTCCTTCATTTGACACATATTTGATCTGTTTCACTGACCATTGTTTGTATCTCTTTGGACTTTGTATTTCTATTAGAAAACCTGAATACTGGATTCTGACCTTTCCCTTCTCAGTTTTCATTCCTTTTCTTCAAAGCTGCTTGCTTTATACTTGAAAGTAATTTCATTTCTACTACTGCATAATGGAACACTTCAAAAACTCAAAAGCAACCTCAGCCAGCTGAGCTCTTACTGCTTTTGCTGTAGAGAACTGGTGAAAATATTTCATAAAGGTTGAAGCTGTGAATTTGACTGGAGTCCAGGTTTAATCTGAAGATTGAATTTATGGAGAAACTGGGAAGATCCTGAATGATTCTGGAAGCAGAATTGTTACCACATTGAGTGAAAATGTAGGTTCAGTAACAGTGCACTGGAATGGAAAACAACCGATATGATTAGATGTTTTGAGTTTTTTAGGGTGACATAAATGTATTGGAGGAGATGGCCTTGTGATTGACTCCTTTCCCAACTTGCAAGGGTGCATCTTGCATTTTGGTTGTTACATGACCCTGTTACCACGACACCTAGATTTTCTTTTGTCAGTTTGAAAATCAGGATGGCAACCACTCCTAAAGTGGAGGTATAATACAGAGATTTTATTAAATGTAAAAGTGGTCAGAATAACAATGTCACACAGCTAACCAGCACTGTCTAACCTGGTAAAAGCTTTCTGTGCCACCTTGAAGTGGTGAATTCACCACTTCCCTCTAATGTAATGTAACTGCTAGCAGTTAGGATCTGGTGATAACTGTCTTGGCAGCATTTTGCTAGACAAAGAAATTGATGCCATTTCACAGCCTTTGACTGAGTTCATTCAAAGTATGAGATGTAGGATTTTTGCCTCTAAGACATGACTGTGAAAAATCAGGTGTTTCAGTCTCTTAGCTTACTGATTTGAACTTCCTTTGGAATGTCCCTTGTCTACAGTGGTACCCTAGTATTTAATCAGCTGATGTGTTCAGAGAGATCTAAGCTAAAGAGACTGGTGTGTGCTAAGATTTCAGAAAAAAGACATAGAATATAAAATAACACAACTCCTACAATACTGAAATACTAATATATTTCAGGCAGCAATAAGTAGTACTTCAACTTGTTCAAGAGCATCAGCACCTTGAGTACAGAGAGTACTGTAAGCAGAAATTCAGAGAAGAAAATTGGTGTCCAGGATGAGGTAGAATGAGGAAGGTCACAGTTGTAAAGTGTCTATGGCATTAAGATAGTTTATCACATAAAACACTTCTCAAGCAGATTATCTTCCTCTGTCTTTTTCCTGGTGTGCATTCCTCACTTCTCTGCAGGCAGCAGTGCTGATCAGTGGCTGACTTGCATGCATATAAGGATTTGTGAAGTAAACTAACCATAAATCAGCAAGCAACAACTCTGAATTAGTAAACTGTAACAATAAATGTAAAGCTCAGATATAGAGCTCATGAGGAAAAATGTCAGACAAAATACTTCAGTTATGTAATTTCCACATTTTTCAAAATGTAGTGCCTGTGGAGGTCTGTGGGACAGACACAGTTCCAGTGTTTTCTGCTTTGTCTTGTCTGCAGGCTTGTTCAGTCTTCTGGATGTTTTATGGCCCACGAGACCTCCTGTCCAGGGTGGAGCTCCCTGTCTCCAGAGAGTGTGGTGTGGTCTGCCATGGCCAAATGACAGTCTCCTCTGGTTAGTTCTTATGAACAGTGTAGCTGCAGCAACAGAAAACAGAGATGGGTGAAAATGTAAAGCACATCATGTTTTTCAATCTTGCCAGTTATATTATATTATGGTGAAAATCTTCCACCCATCATAAGGTTTAGTCTCATATCCATGTTTGTGTTATCCTTTTCATGGGCTGTTGAAAGGTGCTTTGGAAGGGAGAAGCGATTGCTGTCTTTTTTTGCAGGGTGTGAATGCATACTTGAGTCTGAGAAAATAATTGCCAATCTGTTTTAATAAAAATGTGCTCTGTGTTGGAATATCCAGCATTTGAAATCCAAGGCTGGTGTGCTCTGAACCTGGTTTGACTCTTTAACTGTGATGAATTGCACTTGCTTCTGAATCTCAGTGTTTTGAGTTCAAATCACATCCTCCTTTCTCCCACAAGCTACCTACCTTCTCTGCTAGCATTCACAGGAGTGTGTACTTTCTATTTTACACCTTCAAAGTTTTCTATCAAGAGGTTAGACAACAGAATGCTAATGGAAAATTAATGACTGGGAGACCCTTTCTAGATTATCATGGTCTATAAACTATTAAGTAGAAAAATTAAAACAAAAGGAAGGGAAATTCGGTGTTAATGTATTGGACGTCTATGGTTTAGGTATAATTTATGAGAATATTTTGTACTACTACACAGTAATTGTATTATTGCATATCCATTCAAAAAAAGGAACTGTAATGTGAGATGTTCCAAACACTTTACAAAATGCATTGAGAATAATGTAGAAAGATACAAGTTTTACTTCTTTAAAGGATGATTTAAAATTTACTTTAAAGTACATTTTTATTTATCAGATAAGGATTAATTAGTTTTACTTTATCAAATATGGCAAAAAAAATGCTAAATGAAATGTAAGTAATATAAAGCAATATGAAGCTCAGAGAAAGATGGTGACTATCCCTCTCAATAATGTTTTCCATTTAGAGTTTAATTAAATTATAACTTGAAGCATCCTCACAAAGTTATTACTGTGAATATGCAGGATCCAGTAATGTTCACTATGCACACACAGAAATGAGTAGTGCATATATCTTTATAGGATAATAACCCTCCTGTAAACCTTTTCCTCCGAAATAAAACTGTATTCAAACTGAATCTGGTATTTTCAAATTGATTTTGCAAAGACAGAATTAATTTTTGCAGAGGTTTATGGCTAATTTATATGTGGCTGTATGATATTCAGTTCCTGAAGGCCGATTTAAAACAGAGATTCTGTTTTAATCATGTACTCCCTCCTTGATTTTATGAAAAGAAACTCTTCACTTTGTTTGAGTTGTGATTAATATCTATTGTGCAGTTACCTGAGTTACAAATTAGAACATACGGAAGTTGCGGGGGAATAGTATCTGAAGTGCAGTGATGTACATATTAAATAATTGCCACTTTTATGGATCATTGCTTCTTGAACATCATATTAAAATATATAGCAATTACAGTATGTTACAGAAAAGAAACTCATGACATTACTATTCCTGCTAATATTTACTTTCCAGGTTACCCCTTTTTGTTCCACCTTTTTTGAGCGTGAGGAAAGAGTTACAGGTAATTTATGGGGTTTCTTGAGTGGCCCCCAAATACCAGCATTTAACTCACCCTTTAACAAAATAATCCACGAAACAGTGAGAGATGTTCAGTGCTCCACCTTTCCCTGCTTGTTCAGAGCAACCTCCTTGCCTAATCTTACTTAATCTCTACCTAAGAATTAAGATTCCATGTCTCAGTTCCATGAGGAATCTCTCATGCCTGAGGAGTACGAAGTGTCACCCTTTAGAAATTAGTGCCAATATCTTGTCTGGTCCAAATTAATGGAGGTACAATGATACCATATTTTGTATTCTAGATGAAGTTCAAAACTACTTTTCCTTGTCTGTGTCATGTATTCATGCTAATGTTTTTCCAGTCTGCCAGTTTTTATGGCACTGATCTTTTTACTCGCTATGCATCATTTGATTTAATTCCATTTCAGACGGTGATTTATAACTGCTTTATTGTAAAGAAAAACAGCCAGAAAAGAAAAAGATAGATGCACGATGGTGAGCACTGACATTAAACTGAGCTAATATCTGATGTATTTTTCAGGAAAGCCTTTTAACATAATGAAGTGCTTAGATTGTTCCCCAAAATTAAACTGCATGTGAGGTAAATGGTGGAACCCCTATTGCTTGATTTGGTTTCAGCGAGTTGATTTAATTATGCAGTGGGGAACAGTAGATCAGTGCAGTAAGGATGTTTAGGAAAGGTCACTCCACTTCTTATTTTGATACTTTGATGCACTGTATATTTCCATAAGAATGTACCTATAAATCCAGAAATATCTATTGAAGATAAATCTTGAAGAACTTGTTAATTCTGTTACTATTGGCAATGCCAAACTTACCTTAAAAGAATTAAAAAAAAAATTGATTTATTTTAAAATTCAGTACAATTTTTATAGTGTTTTTGTTGTTGTCACTGTTTTGTTTTGTTGTTTTGTTTGGGTTTTTTTAAATCCATACTTTTCTTATCCAAGCATCTCAAAACACTTGCACTGAAGAAGATAGTCAGTCTTATTCCTCTAAGGACTGTACTCTTTACATGGTTTAGGAATGAATATGCTCATCTATGTACTTTCCTACTGATGCCATGTTACCTGAATTGCCTCCTTCTTCATCAGCCTATTTATAATTTTCTTCATATGCCATTAATTTGTTCTGTGTTCCTATATACTTTGAACTTTTCTCATTTTACTGTCACTTCTCTCTAATCTCCTCTAAAAATATGGGGGAGGTGATCCCCACCTGAAGACTGACTTCAGATTGCTAAACCTTTCTAGGATGACATTTGCAAAAATCTGACATTTCTTTGTTATCTCAGGTTTATACCAGAAGCTGTTCTGCATGAGTAGTGAGAAGATCAGAACCTTGTGATTCCTATTTCTGTGTCCTCCTGAATGACATTTCCCATTTAACATTTACATTGCTGCATCTCAGACAGCATTATAGAATAGACAATGATTTCCTTTGCTGACAAAACATAGTTTATGTGACCACATTGCTAAGTGCTCGTGTGTATGGACTTCAAGGACTTCTGTTGTCTTGAGCACAAAATACATGTGCTATAGATTCTGCTGAACTTTAATTCAGCTAAATTGCAGCTGTGTATTTATTAGAAATATATATATAAAGAAGCAAACCAACTCTTCATATTTAAACAAGTATTTATATTTATTTTAAAGCCATCTATACCCTTCTGTTGCATAAGTTTTACTCTGTCATGCTACAGCTTTACTGCTTCTCTTACACATGACTCCTCATGCTTTGTATTGATAGGAAAAGATATTAGTTCAATTTCTTGAAATTTCCAAGACAATTCTGTAAACATGTTTTAAAAATGTAGGTAATGGCAGATAATGACCAGAAAATGTTAACTGTCTGTCACAGGAATTGTTTATGAATACAAGAGAGCTATGTTTAAGAAAACCATGGCAGAATCATGGATCTAAAATTTTATTTCAATTGATTAGACAATGCTGTCTTTTGCTATTCAAGTACAGGAGACAGAAAATATCAATTTTTCATAACACAATTTTTGAAGTTTTTTATTTTAGCAGAAGCAACAGAGAGGCAGCAGGATGCAAAACAGATAAAGTAAAACATAAATATATGTGATTACAGATTTCAATTAACTCAATCAGAGCTTTGCCTAACGCGTCTACATTTGTCAAATCCAAGACAAACTCTGTAAACTCTGATAAATAATTTGGAGCTGCAGTTAGCAAGGCTCACTCAGGCTAAGGTTATCTTGACAGTAAATTGTTTCTCATCCATCACTCCATCCATCATGGTTAATTGCAAGAGAAATTTGATAAGATAGATTTACTTGCACAAAGGATAGCTTTCTTCTATTTCAGATTGCATGTCACAGCCTGGTATATGTACTCCTTAAACCGAAAAGCAATTTTCTCTATAGTAAATCGGTCCATGTGAAACCAACCTTTGGAAAGTAACCTAGACCTCAAACTGAATGAATAGCAAGCTTGGCAGCACATTATTTTGCTAATTCTTGCCTAATAATAAAAATCTCAGTCACAGCACTATGTTGATTATTCTTATTTTAAAGGTGACCTTCAAGGGATAAGAATCTATGTTTATTCATCATGTGTAGGCCTTTAGACAAAATGCAGTCCTGGAAGTCTGCAATATAGCATTGGCTGTCATTTAAAGCCCTAGGAAGAAAAGCAGCTCTTCAGTCCTTGGAGCATGTAAAAGTGCTGGAGTAAGTGGACCACTGACAAAGTTACAAAAGCTCCAACTCTCTCAGGCTGCTGAGTGAAACAAGCCAATAAGGAACCAACACCGAAGAGCCTTCTTATTAAGTTGGAGTGCTGAAATGGCAGAAGATACTCTACATGACTTATTAGGAAACTCAGAAGAAAATGGTGTCCAAGCAACGTTGATCTGTGCACAGCAGCTTGCAGGCACAAAGGAAGTGCGGAAACACCCAGAGATTAATGCATTTTGAATGGTTGTCATTATTTTTTGAGGAGTTCTATGGCTCAGAAGCATCTCTGCTGTCTCTAATTCATGAAGATTTTAGATTGCATCCTACTTACCTTCAGTTTTCACAGATTTTAGAAGTTTATCTCAAATATGCCAGAAATTCCAATCCAGTTCTGTGCTGTGTAATGCTACCGACATTACAATTACTTCCTCCCTCCAAAATGCAGAACTTGGGTGAGGTGGTGCTCTTGTGTGTGAATGATCTGTTGCTGTCTGTCCTATACTACTCCTTGAAGAAACAGTGCATCCCCAAGTTCACCTAATGCTTTTTACCATAATTATCCTTATTCAAAATACATAAAGATCTTTAATGTTACTTTTAAAGTGACAGAGGAAATAAACTAAGGAATTATTATTTTTTTTTTAATACTAGCTGGCTTTTAAAGAGACATAGCCTTTGCAGCTGATAAATGAATGGGGGTAAAGCAGCACTCAATAAGTCCTTTTCATTGCAAAATACCAAATAGAAATGTTAGTTTCTCTTTTAAGTCCATCCCTCTCTCTTCTACTCTGAAAAGAAAAAGGCATCCTTTTTTTTTTTGTTGTCAGATATCAGGAAGGATTAATTAATTTTAAGAATAATAAAAAGATCACATTTCTAACATTTCAAGCTACCAAGCACATAGAAATTATTGTTTTCAGATAATAGTAATATAATTCAATTCTGAGGTCTAGTATGTATCTTCTTGAGCCACTTCCCTTTAGTAAATTCCACAGAAATAGTGCATATGTGTTGTGTTGTTAAAGTGAAATTTGACACAACTTCATTAAAACCTCAAGTGTTAAATTTAGGGGTTTTGAAGTGACTTTCCATGGTGCATTTTGTCATATGTGGTCTATCTATTTAAATTTCCTCTTTCAGTTTCTTGGATTTCAGAAAGAATCGGGTTCTCTTTGGAGTATTTTTCATTCCTGTGTACATAGTTCCATCAAGAACCAACAGTCAGATGCATCAATCCATTGAAAGAATTTTAAATGCAAGTTACTTAATTTTTTAATTTGGGATTCTGAAGGTGAACCCTGAAAAAGACCTGGGAACTTCTTTTTATTTTCTTCAAGCACCAAGATAACAAAAGCATTTTTGTTTGTTTTTTTCTGAGTTGCATTACTACATCAGATTGCCCTTCAGGCTATGACTTTGCTTCTAAGTACTGTGGTACTCCAATAACAGCACTTGCCCTAGGTGAGCAGGGATTCCATCAAGTCTGCAGCGTAATTATTTGTCACATTTTTCAGCTTTCTAAATTTTTATTCATATAATTTTCTGCTGATTTAAAGACCAGAATTTACTATTAAGGCTAGTTTCATCTTCTTATTATCATAGGTCATTAAATTTCATCCTGTTGCCCTGCTACAAGGCCAACATCTTGGCCTCAGAAGAAGCATGTTGTTCTAAAGGTATCCAGAGATGAAGAATGTTCAGATTCTTTTCATAGCTTTTTTCCAGTAATTAGCTTCTTTCCCCATAATTAAGTAGTGATGTCTCATTTTTAATTTAGTTTAGTTTTGTTAGGATTCAGCTCTTGATCCTTATAATCTTTCTTCTTCAGCTTATGCAGCCTTTCCTATCTGGTGTTTTCTTTCCACGATAGTATTTATGCACTATAATGACATCTTTTCTAAATTTACTTCTTCAAATGTGCTATTAAGATCTGTCTGGTATGTCACAGTGTATTGGGTCTGGCTGAGATGGAGTTCATTTTCCCATGGCAGCCCTCACAGTGCTGTGCTTTGCATTGGTAGCTAGAAAGGTGTTGATAGCACACCAGGGTTTTGGCTACTGCTGGGCGGTGCTGGCACAACATCAGCACTGTCTCTCAACATTCCTTCTGCCCAACCCTGCATTGAAGACAAGGTACTAGGAGGAGATACAATGAGGCCAGCTGGACAGGGGAGAGGGAATAAGATGGAAAATGACTCATAGGTTGAGATAAGGCGGTTTACTAAAGCAAAAGTGAAAGTTTGTGCATGCATAAATGAAGAGGAAAATATCAAGTTTTATTCTCTACTTCCCATTAGTGAGCAATGTCTGTCCACTTCTTGGAAAGCAGGGCTCCAGCACGTGGAGTGGTTGCTCAGAAGGCAGACATAAACAATGAATGCCCTCGTGCCTCCTCCTCCACCTTTCCTTAGTTTTTACATCTGAGCTAACATCATATGGTACAGAATATTCCTTTGGCTAGTTTGGGTCATCTGGCCTGGTTGTGTCCCCTCCCAGGGGCACTCCATCTCAGCCAGACCCAACACACACAGTAAAGGATTTTCCCCAACTCTCAATCTGTTCTTATAGTATCTCTGTTTTCCTCATGCCTTTAGAGAAGATTGATCCCAGAAGTGAACACATCATTCCAGCACTGATCTCTATCAATGTTGTTATCTTAAAGAAGGAAATCAGACCTTTTTGACATAATTCTTTTGTCACATTGACAGTGTTAACTACTTTTTTTTTCTATTGGCAGATGCTATATAATTTTCTATTGAATCTGCAATTACTTTAGCTCATACCTGAAGAAACAGTCTCCCTGTCTCTAGCATAAACAGGAACTCCAACAAATATTTGTGATAAATCAAATAACCAGTATTTTATTTTTTTTTCTCCTCCAGCATCCTTGGGAGTGCCAAATGCTTAACAATCTAAAGATTTCAAGTTTCCCTTAAAAAGTGGTTAGATTTCCCCTTCAACACTTCACCTCTCCTCTAATTTCTTAAAATCATGTTGTCAAAGTCTCCTTCTTGGGGCAGGAGGAGGGATTGCTCTGTGACACAGAGGATCTAAATAATGTAAAAACTTGGGAGATAATCTAAAAGTTTAGAAAGCAAGGGCAGTGACAGGAGTGGGATATCAACCCCTTCCATCCTAGCATTGGAAGGAAGAAAGGCTTCTATCCATGCCATGATGCATTTTTTTCATCCCAAACTAGTTTCAAAATTCACTCTCAAACTCTACAAGCCAGTCACAGGTATTCTAGTTAACACTGAGTAATATTTGATGAGAATCACATAGATTCTGCAGAACCACACATGCAGTATGATATTGCTCAACGTGACTAAAAGTAAGAAAAATTTGGCCCCAAAGAAAATGACTCATGCTCATCTCCCTTTGCAGTTATTTTAATACTGAAGTAATTAGAACTGAGCTCTTGTTTCTTTCTCCCCAGCCCATGAACAGCTCTATTTTATGCCAACCCACTGGCACCATGTCCAGGTAGCTGATGGCTGTCTTGTTAACAAGAGGATTTATGATTTTTTCCAAGTAGTTAATACTCCACACAGTCATTTTGTGCAATTGTCAAATTGAAGGATCCTAGACACATTTTTTTGCTATTTAAAGGCTACACAAAATAGTCTTTATAGCATTTATTGAAGATGAAAAATGCAGAAAGCTTATAAATCCTTCTTTATATTGAACAAAGCCCTTGCAGGATATGAACTTAATTGATATGAATACTGTATCTGCCTTATAGTCTGGGATATGCAGAGTCCTCTGTGCTCCCTAGTCACCCCTTTGACAGAAAAGAATCAGTCTTGGAGAATGGTTTTGAGAAAGGCTCTCAATGTGTGGGATCACGTTTTCTTTGAAGGGGGGCAGCCAGAAAACACCTGAGGTTTGTAGAGATTCATGATCAAATAACTCCTAGTTTGTTACAATCTTTATCTAGGAAAAATAATTATTCATTTTCTGGTACCCTTGTAGAAAGTAGCTTGATTGCCTCCCTACCTCTGCAATCCTGTAGTCAGAATTTCAAGATGGCTCAGCCCTTCAGATCAGTGGGAGCTGAAGACAAGATGTCATTGTGAAATGTTGGTTTTCTGAGCTAGAAGTGTCTTTAACCTGAATACTGGTGTCATTTTGATGGGGGGAAAAAAAAGTGCAGAATGATGCATTTTGTCTTTGTTAAAGAGAAGCACAAGAGTTCATGATCATAGATCAAGCTAATTTTGTGATATTTTTTATTGAAAAAAATCCATCTTGCTTCCATCATCTTAATAAAATGAACCACCGTGCCTTAGACCAGCAATCTATTTAGTTCAACGTCCAGTGTCCTAGTGTGTCCATAAGTACCCAATTACATCACTGTCTAGGAAAGAGTAAGAGCAGGCCAAACACTTGTAATACTTCCTTCTTACACTTTCTTAGCATTTAGTTAATGCAGCACTGACATCTCCTGAGCTGGGTTGGTTTCTGTGTGTCCCACAGCAAGGGACTCCTCTCACAAGAGCAGCTTTCTTGGCAACTTTCTCACATTTTTAGCATTCACAGGGTCGTCTCTCAAGGAGCTGTGCAGATCCACTACTCTATATGTGTGGGACCACCAGCTTCCCCTAATCCCAGTCCTTTTTTTAGATGATTTCTAGTAGCATCATTTGTAGTTCTGATATGAGAAGGGGCAGTGAAAGGTTGAATCCCATCCACCCTTTCTACATCACTGATGATTTTGCAGCTTTCTTATGTATTCTCCATCAATCTTCCCTTTCCCAAACTTAAACATATTGACTTATGAATAAGTTCCTCACACAGAAACTGGTTTGGAACTTGATTCCCTTTCCTGCTGTGAAAGTTTTCCAGTTTGTGTATTTCTTAAAGATGAGGAGATCAGAACTGTGTGTTGTGTTCATTATGTGGATGGATCATGGATTTATATAGTGAAGCTTTCCTCTTATAAATTTATAAGAATTTTTAGTGAGTTTTGTCTTTCCTATTTGCCTTCAGAAAGCACAAGAGTGAATGCTGGGAGGAAATTCAATAACTGTTTTAGGAATTCAGGGGAAAAGCACATATTCATGCAACTGTTTATCCACTTTCTGAAATACTTGCTATATGTATGCTTAGGAGCTGAACACATCCTTTTACTCTCACGGGATGAGATATTTTAAGACACTACTACACACATTTTATGTGTATAAGAAAGAATCACTGATTCTCAGTTACCTGCTCTATGCTATGCTCACCATCACTCCCATTGCTTCCACCCATGTTGAGATGCGTGTGAGCAGTGGTCCTGCTCCATATATTGCTTTGTTCTTCAGAAAATAGCTATCAAACACAAATTAATGCAATATTGTTTTTCATATCAGCTCATGTCCATGCTTGTTTTACGAAGACATTCTAGGTAAAAGCAAAATGCATACCAAAATGTGCATATTAGCCCTTTTGCTGTCTTAATTGACTATAGAGAGTAGAGGGACTGGTTTTCCTTGCATTGCTGTAGCTGTACTGTATAGTACTGTAGCTATGTAGCTACATCTAAATATATGATGTAGCTCCATGGCACAAATAATAATGTAGTTATATGATTTAGTTTTACATTAGATACTAGTTCTGCATAAGCTTTATACTAATAAGGTTTTACTTTATTGTTCTTTGGTTGGCAAAGTGGAAATGTAATTCCAAGCTTCAATGGCAGCAAGAACAGCACTTGTTTTATAAGCAGCATAATGTAGAGACATGTCAAAGCATTACTGATTCTTCAATATCTGTGGCAGTATGACGCTCTGAACATATTTCTCAAGAGGATAATGAACACTAGGCTGTTCACATCAGCTTTCTTTTTTTTTTTCCCTTCCCTTTTTTATCCCAGGTTTACTTTGCTCTTCACAACAGAACTTCTTTGCTTAGGTTTGTCAGCAGCAGCTGTTCTACTTCATGTTCATGCTCCATCCTGCTTGATGGGTTCTGAAAGACATGGTGGTAGTCTGTCTTCCTCACTGTAGAAAGATATAAGCTCAAATCCAAATTCAATTCTATTCTATAGTTCCACTTTGATTACTCTGATTTCCAAAGAATTGGGTGTAAATGGAAAATGTCCCCTGAAGAAAACAACTACTACACTTTCCAGAAGGCAAATGAAATTATATTTAGCCTGCTTTGTATTTCCCATGAACTAACTTTTTGAAGCTGTTCTAATGAAATAAATGCTAGAGGACTTTTTTATAAGTGTTACTCTCAAGAGATGCTGGGATGAAGCAATTTGCAACTAGATTGTCTGCAGAGCTGTGATCGTGTTGGAATTCATTTAGTGCATAAATTCATAGAGTTTAACTCATGACAAGCTACATGGATTTCCCCTGATTTGCAATAGTGTTCCCCAAAGGCCTTGTCTCCTGCTTTTATCCATGTTCTTCTGTGTTACAACAGGGACTATTTGCCTGCAGTCATGTAGAATTTAGCTGCATTTGAGAACAGTTATGCAGTTTAAAAAAAAAATAATCAAATAGCACTTAGCAAAATATCTTTGCTCAATGCATAAAAATCAGCAGCTCCCCCCAACAAAAACCCTAAAAAGTACTGAGTTTTTAGGTCAATTTCAATAAAACCCTGCTGACATTGTTTAAAACGTTTTTGGCTGAATGCCTTTAAGGAATATTAGTAGTCTCAGTTTTCCACTAAAAAAAGTTGTTTTTTCATGGTGCTGATCAGTTTATCAATGTCTCTCCAACATTTCCTCCTAGCTAATTTTGATCTGAAAAGTCATGAAGTGTTTCTTGGGAACCTCAGCTAAATATAATGAAATATCAGTTCACAGCTTTTCTTTGATGTTTTGACAAAAAGCAGTGAAGAAATCTTAGAATGATGATGTCATTCCATACTGAATTATTCTTTTGATGAAAAATATCAGCACTAACGTTCTGCTTATTTGTATGCCCTATGCACATAAAATCAGAGATACTATTGCAGGAGCTGTTTGCCTTAATTTAGTATAAAACCCAGGTTTTTTATACTTCTAGCAGGGATTAAAAATTATTTAAAACAAGTTAATGACCATTTTTGGTTAAAGAATGCCATGTTCATGTACAAACATGTAGAAGCACATAACTTTGCTACTTTCTGAGGGTAAAATGACATTACTTTCAGGTATTATTTAAAAGGCTGCTATCCACAGTAGCATTAGCAGCTGTAAAACTGCCAAGTGAATGAAGCCATGCATAGGAAAATTGCTGATACTTTATTCAAAGAGCATGTAAACTACTCATCCCTGAATAGCCAAACATTATGGAATTAAGTGAGGATAAAGGAAAAGATGAGAGAATGAGGATTTATTTTGTTCAGGGTGGTAAGATTTAGAGCAAAGGGTGCTCTATTGTTTTGTGAGGTTCCAAATTAAAAGGAGCAAGAACTGAGTGCATTTTTGGTGAAGATTCGGTGTCAGCTGTATTAGGAACAGAGATGACAGCTACAGATCAGCAGTTCTAAAATAGACAGCTTTTACAGGAGAGAGACATTGGTGCTTATTCCATGAATTTTGGTGCACAGTTGGTCCTGTCCCTCCATTTCCCTGTGCACCACAGAAAATAACAAGACCATTGAGAAGAGCATTTAGCCCTTCCCACGTACATGGGTAAAAGAGGACATCACTCATCAGGCCTATGAAGCTAAGACTATCTCAGTTAATCAAATTTCCTGTTTGTTCTGGGGGAAATGAACAACAAAATGAACTGATATGTCTCACAATTTAGTTTCATTTTATTAATTAAAAAATAAATCAAGCTGAGATTTTTTATCTTTACATTTGTGTTTTCAGACAAAAGTTTCTGAAGTGATGCCTGCCTTATTGGGATAGAAAGCCACATATCATCTCTGCTCATACTCCATGGCAGCAGAGACCAGAGCCGGAGCANGTGAACGTGAACAAAAGAGAAAAGAAAAATTATAGGAGTGAGCGTAAAAGAAATGCTAAATTTGAAATTAAATGAAGTTCAGATAATCATCTGTCACTCAGTTTCCCAGTATTATCCCTTAATAACCTTATTGTCTCCTTGCCTATTTGCTTCTTATCTATTTAAAGCAGTTGTTTATCATTCACAGCCTGATTGGTGCATCATCTATTTCCAAAAGAAAGGGAAGATAATATCCCTAGAATCCAGATAGTTTTTCCTTCTTTTTGTTCCATTAGTTGATGAGAAAGCAGGGAATTAGCATAAAATACCCCAATCCTTTGCTAACTCTAGATTAAAGATGGCCTTGAATTACATGGCTTGGAGCCAGATCCATCCATCCCAAAGTTTGGATGAGATCAGATTTGGGCTTTGGGGGCTGGCAAAAACCTAATTCCAGGCTAGCAAAACATAGAGTCCAGGAAAAGCACAGCCTTTTATTCTAAATGAATAACTGAGAGACACTGAGGGCACTGACTGTCAATTGCTTAACAAATTTAACGTGTGGAATATTCTGGGCTACCATAAGCTCAGAATTAACCTGTATAAAATGCTTAAACACATGCTGACTTTCAAGGCTCCAAAGAATCTGGAATCTGGCATGACAGACTCCAAGAAGCTAGTGCTCTGGACACCTACAAACCTTCATTTTCATCCATGGAGTAATTCAAATATAGTCGGTAGGTTTGGTTTTACTAGGCAGTAAGTGAATCCGTGCATGTGTGCTCCGAGACTGACGAGTTAAGGTTTGAAATAGCACCTTTGGGGATAGCTAAGTAAGGGACAATATTTTACTTTGTGTCAGAGGATTCCCACATCGGCCTGTTTTTAGACCTATTGGTGCTGTGGGGACTGGCAGCAGAGCTGCAGAGCCACCTCTGTGTTAATCCACATATATGAACTGAAGCCTTGTCCCAGCTGTTTCCCACCAACCAACAGGAAATTGGTGCTGGGATGATAGAACTCATGACGGATGTCAACCATACTACTCTGTGTTGTGCTGTTGGTCACAAAAATACATATACTTTACTAAATAGATTGAGGTGGGCAGGGGTCTGTGGGGTGGTAACTCATGTGTGCCAACCTCTCTCATGCAGATGAGAATAAACATCATGTACCAACTCCACAAACACCTAAATCTTGCCTTTGCCATGCAGCTCTTGCCCATGTTTCTTTGGTACAGTGTACAAGAACTCTTTAAAGTATTTGGCACACATTGAAATGGGAAATGTCACTGAGTTAAATATGAGTAAAACCTGATAACTGATCCACTGCCACACCTATCCTCCTTCAGGGACTCCTATGTGAAATTCAATATCAATTGGTTAAGCTGTTCTTGCATCGTCAGTTTTCNGAGAAGAGCATTTAGCCCTTCCCACGTACATGGGTAAAAGAGGACATCACTCATCAGGCCTATGAAGCTAAGACTATCTCAGTTAATCAAATTTCCTGTTTGTTCTGGGGGAAATGAACAACAAAATGAACTGATATGTCTCACAATTTAGTTTCATTTTATTAATTAAAAAATAAATCAAGCTGAGATTTTTTATCTTTACATTTGTGTTTTCAGACAAAAGTTTCTGAAGTGATGCCTGCCTTATTGGGATAGAAAGCCACATATCATCTCTGCTCATACTCCATGGCAGCAGAGACCAGAGCCGGAGCAGGTCTCTGGAGTGGGCAGACAGGGCATGACTTACCAACTGCACTGAACTGTTCCTGCATCAGCCAATGCTGGCTTCTGTCTGAAGAGCAGGGACTGAGAATGGATGTAATACTCTGCATGAAAACCCCTGCAATGTGACCCTGGAGACCTGTGGCAAAGCACTAAGTTTCTTGGTGAGTTGTTTAATTTTTACTGTAGATGACGACAAATTCTGTATTTTTAATCTACCTTCCCACCCCC
>VXBX01009901.1:135337-170033 GCA_013400415.1 Scytalopus superciliaris | reverse complement strand
CCAAGAAGCTAGTGCTCTGGACACCTACAAACCTTCATTTTCATCCATGGAGTAATTCAAATATAGTCGGTAGGTTTGGTTTTACTAGGCAGTAAGTGAATCCGTGCATGTGTGCTCCGAGACTGACGAGTTAAGGTTTGAAATAGCACCTTTGGGGATAGCTAAGTAAGGGACAATATTTTACTTTGTGTCAGAGGATTCCCACATCGGCCTGTTTTTAGACCTATTGGTGCTGTGGGGACTGGCAGCAGAGCTGCAGAGCCACCTCTGTGTTAATCCACATATATGAACTGAAGCCTTGTCCCAGCTGTTTCCCACCAACCAACAGGAAATTGGTGCTGGGATGATAGAACTCATGACGGATGTCAACCATACTACTCTGTGTTGTGCTGTTGGTCACAAAAATACATATACTTTACTAAATAGATTGAGGTGGGCAGGGGTCTGTGGGGTGGTAACTCATGTGTGCCAACCTCTCTCATGCAGATGAGAATAAACATCATGTACCAACTCCACAAACACCTAAATCTTGCCTTTGCCATGCAGCTCTTGCCCATGTTTCTTTGGTACAGTGTACAAGAACTCTTTAAAGTATTTGGCACACATTGAAATGGGAAATGTCACTGAGTTAAATATGAGTAAAACCTGATAACTGATCCACTGCCACACCTATCCTCCTTCAGGGACTCCTATGTGAAATTCAATATCAATTGGTTAAGCTGTTCTTGCATCGTTAGTTTTCAGCCAGAACTGTAATGGCAATATTGTGTGCAGTGCCTGGAGGGTATTGGCTGAGGGATAGTTTGATGGGTTCAAGTATCTGTCAGACAGTTTGGGATTGTATTATAGGTTTCAGGATCTCAGTCAGATTTTGATATGGTAGCTGAAGAAGTTACCCTGACAGATCATCTATTAGGGACTAGGGATGCAAAGGCCTGAGCTATTTAAGAACAGACCAGAACTGATGGCACTTTCACTTGCCTGCTGGGCTGTGAGTGAGGTGGTTGGAGAGTGTGCTCAGCTGTGGTGGTGGGATTGGTAGCCTTGGGCAGGTGGGGTGAGAGGATGAAGGCGCAGAAACCACTGCAGCTGTGGCCTTACCGTGGGCTGTCAGACATAATGGTAGTGTCACTTTGTGTGTGAGGTCAGAGCGAACTGGGATGACTGAAATGCCCCACTAATTACTCATCTCCAGGAGCATAATATCTAGCAATTACTGAGCTTCATCGGTTTAACAGAATGAAATAAACAAAAATGATGTTTCCTACCCCAGGCTGTACACTGTGGAGATTGGAGAGTCGTCACAAGACTGCTCAGCCATGGGCTGAGCTGGTGCTTCGTGTGCAGGACCAGATGAACAGCTGAGGGGGAGGCAACTGATTCAGCCTAATCAAGGGAAATCAGCCCTTTCTTCCCTGAAGTGGTAGATACTTCTGTTGAAGCAATCAGCAGTGAACCAGTTAATGGTGTGACACTTGAATGTGGGCCCTGAGTTTCTGGAGGAGCAGTTCACAACCCTTGCTGCAGCCTCTGGCAGGGACCTGGGGTGTGCAAAGGTGCCGCTAAGGGACACGTGCCTCTGAGGTTCCTCCCTGCCATTCACAATTATATAACATCCCTCTTGCAGTTAAAGCAATTGTTTACATGGAAAGTAATGTTATTCACTTTGTTTCTTCTGCACTTTTTAAACCCATCTTTTAATGTGATTTAACAGCTGGAGATGAAGAGAAGGCAGCACCAGAAGAGCAGCCAACTCTCTGCAGACAGGCAGAGTGCGCTCTGGGGACTACCGCTGGTCCATGGATGACAGATGGGAACTTATGGTCTATAACTTAACAGATGGATCCCAGATTTGTTTTTTTACTTGCATGGAGAGAATCAAATGATTATGGGGCAGCTAAATCAAAGCAGTTAATCAAAGAGATCTGTGATTCAGTGTAGTGATTTGGGGGGATATAATTTGCAGGGATGAAAACCTTGTGGCAGTGACTAATGTGTAAAAGCAATGGCAAGAAAGATAAAATATTGCCCTGATTCATATTCCTTAAAACTATATTTCATCAGATAAGCATTTTTTTGTCTGCTACTCACAAACACTTTCTTATTTAAAAGACATTTTTTCTTCAGAAAGTGAAATAGAGATGTAATGTTACATTTTGATGTGATGTGCTAAATATGCAGTTTTATATATATATATATATATGTATTTATTACGCCACCCCAAACTGTTTTCTCTATTTGCCACCTACCACTAAAGTGACAAAGATAACAAGAACTTTTGTGACCTCTGTCAATCCCCGACCCTTTGCATCATACTGGGACATGGCACATTTTTGTATCTGTCATTACTGATAGTGTGCTGCCTTTTTTTATTTTCTGCATTTCATGAATGCCTGTCATGGTAAGAGGTACTTTTTGCTATCATTATCTTTATTACTATGAAACATACTCAACAGCACACATGGCATGCAATACATACTTGCATTTCCTAATAGCCTTCAAGAATTTTCATTATTTCAAAACTTAGCAAAAGTAACCTTCCAGGTAATGGAAATATCAAAGGGCATGATAAATTCCCCGTTCCCTTCTCCCCAGTTTGTTTATCCGGATCTTAGACAAAGTGTAGTTTAAGGCACTCAACCTTCAATACATGTAGTTATCTCTCTTTTACCAGGCTGTCATGGCAGGGTCAGTTAGTTTGAGGAGAAGAATGGTTGCTTCTGTTCTGTTTTTGTTTTAGTTTCTGTTGGTTTTTTTGTTCGTTTGTTTGTTTTGTTTTGTTTTTTGTTTTTCCTTTTTATGTAACTTTTTCTTTTCCAAGAACAAAGATACTGAGTTTTTCCTTATAATTTTCTCACCCTTTCTCCAAAGATATATTTTACTTTCATATCCTGTTTTTTTTAATACCTAGATTTTTGAAAGAAATAAGATCTGTGCAGTCCTACTGTGTGTGCATGTGCTTGTATCAGACTCCCTGTAACAAGTTTTGAACTTGCTCAATTTCAACCCCCTTTAAGAGAACAGTGGAAACCTCTCAGCCTGTAAAATCATTTAAGACTTAAGAGAACAGGCCCCCTTGTAGGCAAAAGAGCTGAGGGAAATTTCAGATATTTGAGCTGCTACGGAGAAGGTTTCGCTGTACCAGTGTAGGCAGAAGGAAAATATGGCAATTTGGCTAGGGCATGAACAAAAGGAAGGATGGAGAGAAAGTGTGGATAACTAGGGTTAGCTAACAAAGCTTTCCACTTTGTTCTGTGCTTCTAAGGCACTTACGTGGATTGGCCTTCTGTTAATATGGAAGTTATCTCATGGCTTGCACTCTCAGTTGCATAACATCTTGGTGGTATGACTGCTGTTGCTTACTGACAAATACTATTAGGCATGTCTCTTGTGTATGTTTTATAATCCATTAATATATTTTGGCAGCTGGAGAAAAAGAAGGTCAGCCAGCTCCCCACAGACTGTGGGCAAATGTTCATTCGACTGCAGTGGGAAGAAAATTGCGTGTTTAATACAGAGATGTGTAATTGAAAAGTCTACTGTTTTTGGGGATGTGTACACTTGCAATCATAATCAGTGGTTCCCTGAGGTTTTTTGGTTATATGGCATTATCTGTCACTTGACTGTACACTTAAGTGCAATGTGGGAAAAGCTTCAGAGCGAATGGCTGGTAAAACTCAACATTCAGACCCACTATGACCTGGCATTTTCTTGAAATTCAGTATGACTATTGCCATTTTCATGTTTGGTTCATCAATTTCTCTTTTTATTAACTCTCTGGAAAGGTCATATATAGTTCGTATTTCATATTTATATTAAATTGTCCCATTTCTACATCATGAATTTTTATTTTAGAATCACAAAATTCTAGAATGGTTTGAGTTGTAAGAGACCTTAAATATCATATATTTCCAACCCTTCTGCCAGAGAGGATGCCACTTATGATATCAGGTTGTTTGGAGCCCTATCCAACCTGCCCTTGAACACTTCCAGGATCTGTATTAAACCGTTTTCATCTGTATTAAACACTTTATATCTGTATTAAATCCTTGATAAAATATATTATCAATTATTCACTGGTCAAAGATATGCTGCCATCTTTTCTCAAGAAGCATTCAGATTTTGCAGTATCTCAACAATTTGAGTGCTACCAAATCTCAGTATAAATCCCTTTTTCTCCTGTTGCCCAAATACATTAGTTCACACTTTCTCTGCTGAAGAATGAAAGAAGTAACTTATCTTATACAGACATTTTAATGCACTGAGAAGCAAATACACAAGGATAACAAAAATCTGTGTTTAATTTTGTTTCAAATCCTTCTTTGTTCCTCTGGTGATTCATACAAGACAGGCAATTGTGTCTTGGAGGTACTTTCTGCTGTTGGATTTTCCTTCCCAAGCGCACCTGCTGTATTGGGAGCAGCTTCTGTGCCTCTCTGGATCTGTCTCTTTCTGCTCAATCCATTACTCAGGCTGCTTTGGAGGGAAATAGGGCAGCTGGCAGTGCTGCACTGCTGACCATGCAATGTGGAGGGGGAAGACTGGGAAGACCTACAGATCCAGCATTTTGTCACTATGATGGTGAGCTTTGCTCCCTGCTGTTCATCAGCATATCACATTCCACTTTACTTTGTTGCTGCAGGCATGTGCTTTCCCTGAGTTTCCCTGTGGATGAACTTCTTTGTTCACATGCTCAACAGTCAGACTAATGCCAGATCGTGCCAACTTCAGCTGTGAAGGTGGGCACTCCCTGGTCTGAATGTTCTCATCACATAACATCCTTTGCACGGCTGACTGAAATCAGTATCTGTTGTGAGCAGGTTGTGTTTGGGGCCCTGGTCTAGTCCAACCTGCAGGTTGGATATCGCTGCAGACATCACGGCTCCTGTCCACACTCCACTTGCTTCTGCAGGGGCATCTTTAGAAATGGTTACTGCCAACCATAATGCTGATGCCACATAAATGCAAGACTTGCTCTTCATAGCTTTGCTATGCGTCTCTAGACATACTTGAGATGAAGTCAGAATTTTTCATATTTTACTTTAAATACTGAAATGAGAGACTGCTGCGCTGTCTTCCAGGCTCAAGACTGACTGGAAACGTAGTGAATGTTTAACCTCCCACACAAGCTATATCTTGTACATTGTGTGCTCTCGTGCTGAGTGGCTCCTCCCTCCTCTCTCCACTGAGATCAGCACAGCCCCTTCTTTTCTCCCGATCATTTTAGGCACCCTGGTGGGTGTCCAGGCTTTTGCACTGTGAGAATGATTAGTTCCATTGTGGAAATGGGAAACAAATGTCTACGTACTTAATCTTATCCCCTCCTTTATATAAGTAGAATTGCCTCTGAATCTTTTTAGTAATAATTATCTAGCCCAAGCCAAAACATTTTTAATAGACTCGAGAAAATACCTGGACAAATCTTAACTACTTGCGGGATGGATTCAGTGATGAAGAATTCCCTAGAGCTTCTCTGTTCTGTGAACTTTTTTTCCTAACAGTGTTTTAATTCTTTTTATGAAGTATATATTGAATGATGTGACACTTTTAGTTATAGTATTGTTTGAAGATATACAGAGATGTGAGACTGCTAACAGTAATGACATCATGTAGCCTTTACATCCCAGTTTTCAATATCTTCATAGACTTCTAGACACCACTTTAACAAAACATAACCCAAATATATGAAATGAAAGAAGAGAACTGAGAGTGATTTGCACAAAGAAAGAGTTTCTGCACACACAGCAACAAAACAAGATCACAGCAACTGTGTTTCTGTCCAGGTGCACTTGAAAACATTCATCCTTGACCTATTTCTTTGTTTGTCTTAATTTCTAAAGAAATGTTAAGCAAACAAAAAAAAAACAAAAAACCACAAACAAACAAAAAGGCAGACAGACAGGGGAACACAAGTGCTGGCTACCAGCAAGACTGATAATTCCAGTATCTCTGAGCCAAGGAATTAAAAAGAGTAGATGTGAAATACCGTGTTAGTCTAGCCCCACTGCCTGTATGACAGTCCATTTCTGCCTATTGTGATGTTTCTGTTCTATAGATCCTCTTCTATAGGTCTGTTAACCTATAGATGAAATAGGTGACAGCCAGAAAGACAGATTTGAAGCACAGTTTGTTTCTTGAAATGATTTAGAGGTGTTTTCAGATTGTACAGGTGATCCCAACTATAATGAGCACTTTTTGATTTTGAGAGTGCCAACTAATTGATTTTCCCCCTATGATTATGCCCTTTTTACAAGAGCATGTAGTGGTAGAACAAGGAGTAATGGCTTTAAACTGCAGGAAGGTAGATTTAGAGTAGATATTAGGAAGAAATTCTTTACTGATGGTGATGAAAGACCAGCACAGTGGCACAGCTGGAAGTAGGTGATCTCAAAGGTCCCTTTCAACCCAAACCATTCCATGATTCTATGATTTTCTCCTAGAATTTGTATTACTAGACTGTTGGAGAGCAAGGACTGTGGAGGCTATAAAATTGTTTCAGAAGATACAAGTAAAAATTATTTGAATTATTTCTGCACACATTTTCCCAGATTATTCCTTGAGTATGAAGGCCCTACCAACAGGAAAAGGTAAATGCAAGGTCATATTTTCAGTTAGTGCTGACTGTCTTCCACTTGAACATATTCAAGTTTTGCTTCGTGAGCCCACTCTCTTTCATATATTCCCAAAGTCATCTGTCACATGAGCATCAGCACAGTAAGTGGAAGCACCAAGGTTCCTAACAGTTTGCTCTTCTTTCATCTGCTGGTCATTTGCAAGGGCAGCTGCTGTGTCAGAGCACTGGCTGTGCTTCCAGGTTGAGCCATGCACAGTGAAGGTTTCCAGCCCTGTGCTCTGTTGCACAGTTCTCAAGCTTTTTTTAGTTTGAGGTCTTTGCACTCTAGCTCTCCTTCTCAATTTGTGTCATATTCTGCCCTGTTGCATAGTTTTCATTTATTTGCATAAAATAATTACTTGTACAACTGCTTACATAAATGCATATTCAATTTCTCTCATTCCATGCATCGTGCACTGATGTTTTATACTCTTCACAGTCCCTGGCAGCCCTACAATAGTCATTCTTCAAGAGAGTGCTTTTCAGGATGTGAGCTGTGGAGCTGAAGAACGGTGGTGTTGCCTGTGGCATTGAGACACCAGTCTCACGGTGATGTTTGCTGAAGCTCTGGCTTGTGGCAGAAATGTAAAGATGAGTCTTCCAACTTATCTGTAACAAAAAGGAGTGTATTGCTTGAGCTGTCTTAATGACAAGAACCTGAAAAATAAATGTCAGAATAAATACCCTCAATGAGAGCAAAATAAAAATAATTTCACTTCTTAACAGTGTTAGCTCAGTTTCCTAAGTAAAGGAAGCAGAAGTGGTCATTTATTTGAGTACGTTTACAAACCATGTTTGTTTGCTAGTTCTGTGCAGGCTACTGAACGTTTAATGAACAAAAAGTGATATTAAAAAAAAAAAAAAGGGAAAAATTGGGGGAGCTGTGAAAGCCCTGGTTATTATCAGCCAGCTGGCAGTCACCCCTGGGGCATTGGCCAGCCAGCAGGAGCATTGCTGTGGAGGTGAAGTGTCAGAGCATATGTGGGTAGAGAGAGGATTTTTGTGATGGTTTTTAGGGGACAAAGAGCAAGCAGCCAGAGGAAGAAAAGATCATTAGTTACATGAATATGCTGCTTGTGAAGCAGTGTTTTTGCGACATCCTGACTCACAGAGCCTGAGTCATGATTTTGAAAACTTTCATATTGGCAGTAGAGGAGCTGATGGACCCACAAGTACAATCTCTCCTTGATGAACTTTGGGTTAAAGATCTTTTGTAGCCTGTTCATCTCTCACCTGTTCAGGGGAAGGAAGTATCAGCCACAACTCCCTGGCATGCTGTGACCGTATGTTGCAGCATCCTTCACTGTCCATGTCAGTGTTCACACTGTGTGAAACTCCCTGAAAACAGCTTTCTTACCAATTCCAATCCTTTGTCAACCCATAAAAATTGATTAAGGCAGAGAGAATTGACAGATTAAACAAAAAAGGATATCACAACAGTTTCAATTCCTGGATTTGGGGAGCAATGATTTTAATAACGGGTATTGATATTGCAAATGAAAGGGGGTGTTTCAAAGTTGAAGCTCAATACGTTATTACTTTGCTCTTTTTAACCTTATTAAACTACAAAAAATCCCTTATATAGTATCACAATAAGATTGATTTTACTCTGTGCTTTTCAAGCTGTTCTTTATTGCATGATGATGGTTGAAATCGGAGAATGAAATGTAATGCCCCAATGATTCTTCATCTTTTCCTGGCGTACTTTCTGTGCCCTTGTTTTTAATTTCATCCACATTTTATATCTTGTATATTTAAATGTATTTGCTCCTTTACTCTTAGCCTGAGTTCAAATATGAAATGGGCCCACAACTTCACATTTTTTTATGACAAATCTGTAAGAGGGTTAGTTAAAGAAGGCCCACACACTCTCCAGTTTGCCTTGAGAATTGTTAGAAATTGTTGTTTATTATTAGGATAATTGGTACTTGGTAGATTTTTATCTCTTCCTGTAAACTTCTGCGAACAACTGAAGACAGTCTCTATATCCAGTGAAAGCTGCTGTTTTGATAATATTAATACATATAATATTAATGTACATTCACTTGCATAATGCCTGTACTTCATAATCCATCACATTTTCATTTATAGTTTCACAATGTCAGAATGTCACAGAGCCAGATCACCTAAATTTTACAGAATTAATTTGTTGCATCCTAAACTAAAAGCTTTGAACTGTGTCAGCTTCAGCCTTCTGCAGCAGGGTAGCACTCTGATGGGAGAAAAGCTGTGCTGACCTGTGTCTGTCACCTCTGCTTAGAATGGCTTTTGAGGAGCATACATAGAGAAACCGCTGACACAATCAAGTGTGGAAGTAATTGAAGAGGGAAGCAGTTCTCTGCCAAACGTAGCAGTCTGCCATCCACACCACAGGTCTCTTCTTCCTCCCTCCAGATTCAGCCCAACTGGAACCAGCCTGGATGGTGTTAGCAGAAGCAACAGGCAGCTGTTATCAAGGGTCAAGGACAGTATTCCAATGCAGCAGGACATCTAGGACTTAGCTTTTGACAGCACATCAGCACATTAAATAGAAGAGCCATGAGAATTTTTACTACTGTTTTGTCACTGTAGGAAAAGAAGACCATGAGATTGAAAGAAACAAACTTACATTAGGTATTGATTTATGGACTGTTTACCTGTAACATTCAGACTACTTTTAAAACTGCTTTATTTCTAGCCCAAAGTGTCTTTTGTTCCTTCCAGTGCTCAGCTGGATGCATGATTTTTGTCCCTGGTACTTTTTCTTCCAAGAGGTGATTGGGAAACTTTTCTTATAGAATATGTCTTAGTTTGCCATATCCCTGTGCAATGTCTTGTTAGCAGAGACATGGGAAAACTCAACACTGTATTAAAATTAATTTAATGTATTCTGTGTGTGAATACAATAACGGGACTTGGAATTAAGGCTTAAGTAAGATCAGTTGTTAAAACTTCTAAATTACAATTATTGCCTTCCCTGCAATTAAATCCTCCATTTTCTGACACTCCTTTGCATCCATTTATTGATATTATCTGTGATACAGACCTAGACTGATGGCAGGGGAGAGAGTTGCAACCATATGGCCACAGTCTTATCAAATAATGTGAGGACATACACCTTAGAGACAGATGCCAGCAGGAGCCCTCTTAGTCTCTCCCTGTCTCAGGGAATCTATTCTACATAGTGCTAGTTAGTGAGACTAATTATGAGACATTTTTAATCTGATGTTTGATAGATTTGGGTTTTACAGTACTCCTGCAATTGCGTGGAAAGAGGATCCTGAAGTCCATGCAGTGTGGGAGGGGAAGGTTTCCACTCCCTACTCATTCTGTGGTTCCACATGCCACATGCCATGTCAGAGTCTCTTGTCTCTCTGTGACAAAGAAGAGCCAGAGATGAGTAATGGAGAATGGTAAGGTCTAACCAGCATGGATCTTGAGAAATTCTAACTTGGTTCTCCCCAGGAATGTCTACTTTGGTAACAAACCCTGCAGCCTTTTCATCAAGAGGGAGCACACATTGCATGGCATTGTCAGGGCTGTGGAAGGTTGTTCCTAAGGTGACTTTAACTGTAATTTTCTTTAGAAAGTATTTTCTTCTCTTTTCATGATTTCCCAAACACTTGCTTAATGTTTGATGAGCAGTTTTAGGAAAATGCCTTATGCTGCAGATTTCTAAAACTTGACATAATTTAATGGGGTTTTTTATTCAAGAGAAATGAAAAATGAATGTCAGTAATTGTCTGTTTTACTTCTGTATTCCTATGTAGTCATAACCGGCATCATACGGTAAGGGAAAAGAGATAGTCACACAGGCAGAAGACTATCTCATGAAACCATCTTATTTCCCTGTGATCTTCCATCTGTAAGAGCCCCGTGCAGCCAGCAGCTCATGCCAGATACTTGGTACAGTCATACCATGTTTGGGAACAAAATGATGGCAGTATATGGCTGTTTTGAAATACAAGATTTGAAATTCAGGGCTCAGAAAATAAATGGCACAACTGTTCTCTGTTCATGACTTAAACCTCAAATGTTAAACATATGTCACACAGGATGGAGAAAGCAGGGGACAAGCCATAGAACAGGCAAGATCAGGTGTAAACTAAGATGTAGGACAGGGCTGGCTGATGGATTTAGCTTTAAGCAGGGTATGCATACAGCTAGGGGAAGGCGAGGAATAGGGATAACAGTAACTGAGAATAAGCTTAGCTGTATTCAAGAATACAAAATTGAGAGGATTACTGAATGGGACTTTGCAATCTGCCTTGAAACAAAAGAGGATCTGAATGTACCTTTATGTTGCAGCCTCTCTGCGGGTATTTTAATTTCGAAGCAAGAAACGAATGAGGAAAAGGTTTTGACTACATTGACCTTTAGGGTAAACAGCAGATAGTGGTGCATTTGTGCCTGCTGATATGCATTTGTTTACTATGAGAATACTTACTTAGCTGCTAAACTTTCTAGTTCATAAGAAAGACCTGCCACAGTATGTTTCAAATTAGAGATGGGCTGCAGACCAAACAGTTTTGTACATGATAGATTGCAGTTAGAAATTAAAACCATCTCATAAGCCTATTTTCTTACTTTGGATAGAGGTATTAAAAAGTTTCTTTTCTAATGAGAACTTGATTTCCTTGAAGATTTGTTAAAAGAAAGGTCTGTGGAAAAATTCTGAGAATGCTAGTGTTTCCAAAGTAGTTGTTTTTGGAACAAAATATTTCAATTTTTGACTTTGAAATGATTTCTTGAGTCAATTTTAATGTATTATATACAAAGTTAATGAGTCGAAATAAAAAGGAATTTGAAAGACAGTATTTCCATTGATCAGAAGTTAACCTTTGCATCTAAAATTTCCTGTGAGAAGGCTTAAGCATTTGAATTTAGCTATGTCTCAGAAATTTTAAAATGACGAGTGAAAGGAAGTTTCTCCGAAACTTTGCAGTTGTTTTTTTGTTTTTGTTTTTTTCCTAAATTAAAAACCTGAAAGGTTTAAAAAGTATTTACAGAGGTGGTATAAAACAAAGGTTCAGCTTTGTGCACCATCACAAAACAAAAATGGACTTATAAAAGTCACTCAAGTATCAGTCTGCCATATAGTTCTACTAAAATATTGTATGTGGTACCATTTTTAAAAAGTTTGTGTGACTGGCAAAGATCTTGTTCTCCAATATTATTAAAGTTAAGACTTTTATGATACAGTCAATCTTCTCAATATGGAATTCTATTTTTTGAACTGATAAATGTTTATCTATGATTTCAGTTTATATGTTTAATTTTTTCAAATTTGAGTATCATAAATTATATACCAGATATGGTTTTTGGGAAGAATTACCTATTTCTAGAAAACAAAAACCAGAGGACATGTCTTGAGCAATACAGAATGTGCTATCATTGGATAGTACATTGGATAGCAGGAGGAATGATTTTTTTTTTGTATCATACACTCACTCAAAACTCACTTATTTTCTACTTTAATTCCCTTTTTTTTTGGTAGAACATCCCCATATTTTAAATGTCTTCTTAGTCAGCTTATAGAGTGTCAGGCAAACAATTATGCTACTGATGGTTTAAAGAGCAAATCATCTCTAAAGGATACATTTTTGTCATTTTTGTGTTTGAGGTGACCAATTTGCTGTCTTTAAGCTTATCACAAATATAACAAATGTCTGTATCAATTTGTGTGAATGTAATCAGTATTTCTGTGTGATTTTAGTCACATAATGATTTCTTTGAATATATTAATTATACTGTCTTCACCCCCATGTGTTATATGTATTCATATTTGAAATGTGTATGTGGATTATATTTATAGGACATCTTGCACATTTCTTTTTTTCCTTTTGGATCAGTTAACTTGTAATAAAGTTGTAGTAAAGATCTTCACGGTTGTGAGCATGAGCTTGCTGCAAATATTGGGAAGACATTTGTTGTCTCAGAAAATTAATTCCATGAATGCTCTAGCTAGTAAACCTTTTTTTAGAATACTCAAGACTATTATAAAATAAAGTTATTAATTATGAGAATGGGATACCTTTATTAAGTGACACCAATAGGCTTATTATTGCTTGATAAAAACATTCAGATAGTGTTATGTATTACTTACAATCTAAGTTTGATCTTTGAAACACATTTTTATCTGAAAATTAAATGCATTAACAAGAACCCCAAAATAATGCTACACCATGGGAACTACAGTATATTTTTTCAAGAGAGGAGGGGTTTGGGGTTTTTTTGTGCTAGGAGATGGATTCCTCCTCCCCATTTTCAAATTTGCCATTAACTAAGTATTAGAAATTTCATTAACGTGTAGAGTCTGCATGAGATGTTTGCGTAATGTGCTGGGAAGTGAGGAAATGGCAGACTTAAAAACTTTTTCCTTCCCTGAGTGCAGTGATATATTTCTTTTATTGTTTAGCAAAACTCAGAGAAATGAACAGATGGATGACTTTAATACCCAGCTAGCACTGACATTTCCAAAAGTGTCATATTTGAAACAAATCATTGGACAACAGGCTTTGCACTGTTAGTCTCAACTCCCCCAAAGACACACCACTGGAGAAACATATACACTCTTCATCTGAGGACAAAGAGGTCTGAAAGTCTGTTAATGAATCACATAAGAAAAGGGATTTTGAAGTCTTTTGACTGCAATAATGTCTTCCCTGCTGAGAAGTTAATAATCTGTTGGCTCTCTTTTCCTCTTTTGAACATTATTTTAAAGAGCTTCCATTATTGTTTTTGTTTCTAGCTGGGGAGAAAGCAAATTCCTTGACCTTACTATTATGAAAAAAAAAAAAAGTTTTCCTTTGCAGTAGCAAAACAAATAGACAAACATTTTTAAAGACCACCCATCTCCTTTGCCCAACAGAGCGACCATAGGGAATTTCAAGCCCATGCTCTGTATGAGTCCTTATGTTGGGACATATTGAGTGGCCTCTTTTCCCTTGAAAAAGGAGGATTCTGGATGAGAAGAAAGGTTGCAATTTTGTCTTAAAGCACTTCCTCTTCATTGCCAATTTACTCACAGACACTACATTAAAACTACTGTGAGTGTTGTTGTAATTTTATATATATAATTTAGTGTATATATAATACTTTTTAATTCACCAACAACAGTGCTCTATGAAAAACTCGGATTCCTGTAATGCAGATAATTAGGAAGACATCAATCAACCATTAGTGGGTTCTTTTTCCACCGTGAAAAAAAAAAAGTGAAAAACCTAGGACTTTGTGTATTGGAATGTTATTTTTGTCTGTCAATTTTTGCCTCTCATTTTAATGAGGAATTAGCAAATTTTATCTCACATTTTCCTTCTTCTGGGATTTGCCTAAATAGTGTTAATATGATTATGTCTCTTTCCTAAGTGGTTCTTAGACCAACAGGAACAGGGACAGGGCACACATAGGAGTTGTAAACTGGCATAGATATAAAGAGTACTGGTGCGATCTCAAAACAGATGGCTCAATACTGATTGATGACCTGATTCACAATATCTGACCTGCTTTGTGGGTCCTAAGTTCATATGGATGCTGATTTTTTTTTGTTTTAAACTTATCTCGGGAATTTTAGACTTTTCAAGTTTAATTACAAGCACTAACAATTCCATACTTTACCTTTTAATTAACAAAGTATCTGACATGTGAAAAAGGATTCACAGAATTCTTGTTTCAAAAACTGTATTTCATCTCAAACTCTCTACATTTGGAGTGGTTGAATCTTTTCTTGTGATGTGAGTCCATGCCCTTGTTGCAAAATTTTTGCTGACTAATTTAGAAGAGTTTTAATTAAGCCATAAGGAACCTGAAAATTAGTAATGGTGAGAATTGAATATTTTGCTGTCCTCTTTCTTGGGGCAATTTTTGAATTAAATTATTTTGGGAGCTTAAGAAGAAATGGTACAGTCGACATTTTTCAAAGAGGAGATTGAAAAAGAAAAAGCCTTTTAACTTGGAGAACTTTTACGGTTTGTTTCCAAATGTTGATTTCCTAACAGTTTTGAAATACCTACAGTTTTTCCATATATCTTTTCTCTTGCTCTTCTTTACGTGTAAGAAAAGGGAAATACCTGGTTAGATTTCACTGATCTAAGAAAGGGACTCAAAGCTAAATAACACAGACTGCTTTTCAAAATGTGGACTAGAGCAATTTGTACCTTCCTAATGTGGGCTTGAGTAAATATTGGATGAAAAATCAGCTCTACTTTTCAGCCCATCCACTAAATTCAGAGTAAAACTCAGTCCAGCCATGACTGGGCATGCAAAATAATGGGATATCATTACAGTTTGTTCTGTATGTGTTCAGCACTGACTGCATATAGGAGTGAGTTATGTAAGAGTAAGATAATCTAATTCATAAAGACCAAGTCCAGTTAAAACCAAGACAAATTAATATAAGACAGAGGGTGCAGCAGTCATTGCTGCAGCCTGGACACTGCTGTAGAGCATCGTGTCCCATACCTTGTCTTTTACCTACGGATGGCTTTTCCTCAGCAAAATAAATTCTCACCTTTATTGTGGTTACATTGTTTTTTACATCTTTCATATTCCAGAGGCAGAATTTGAGTAACACCACTGTTTGTGTAGCCTTTCTTTGAGTCAGACTGAGCAGGTGTCTATGAGAAGATATTACACATTTTCTGTGGATGTAATAATGACAAAGGAAGATATCAGTCCATGGAAGATTTGGAAAATGGGAAGCTAGATGCATGCCTTAATTGTCACACAGTGAAAGACTTTTGTCACAACAAAGCTTTCAGCATCCAGCAGAGAGTTTATGGATTGTCTAATTTCTTATTAATCGAGAAAGTGCCTGTTATATTATTGAGTGAAGTGGGGTTATAAAAATTAACACTGTTTAATTGCCCAGCTGGAATTGTAAACAGTTATCAAATCTGACTGCCAATATCACAAATCCATCTTTAATGTGGATTATCGTGCTTCATCTTGGGCAGGGTAAAAATAAAACCTTCGTTTGACTGTACAATACAGTCAAATGGCTGTGATTCCAGTGCTGTTCAGCTGGATAAGAGTTCTGCAGATGTTGAAATAAAAAGGCAAATTACTGAATTAGCAGAGACAGAAAAACTGATGGAACTTTTTCTACAATTTTCATGTTAGACCCTTGCTAATCCTGTTGGTCCATTTGTCTTGCTGCATTTGGAAGTGATTGATGCTTGCCTTCTTAGATTTCATAACCAGGAAATATGGAGTTTAGGTTTTCTTGTGTGCAGTATTCCAACACATAGGTAAGACTTTGAGCTTGTATCTGTTTTCTGAACTAGGCCATGACAAATGTGTGAACAAGGATCCTTGGATGGGCTCGCCCTTGTTTTGGGAGTCAGACCAGAGAATGCACTGGTCCGGCTGTAAACATGAAAGCAAACTTTGCCCACATACTGTGTTGTCATTTTGTGTTGGCTCTAGCACCAAGTTTGTGGACAGAGGTCTTCATGGAGCTACCTTCCTGTATGAGTCTTCCTTATTGAGGACAGCAGAGTGTGTGGCAGAAGGCAGGGGAGGATAGGGGCCAGGAGGGGGACAGAGGAGCCCCCTCTCACCTCCTTGGGATCAGTGGAGACTCCACAGGGGTTCAAAGGGCAGGGGAACTTGTGCTGATGGCCCTGCATGCACCTACAGTAAGGTGAGACTTGCTTTAGCAGTGAGAGGGGATTTTGAGCTTGTGACCTTGATGCCGCTTGCCCTCCCAGCCACTCGGGTGGCCCAATGCCATCACCTGAACTGCCGCTCTGCTGGTCTGCCTTCTGCATTCTCCCATTCAGACTCCCTGCAGGAGGATGGACTCAATCTCAAAACCTTAAACTTCAGCACTGAGGAAGCCTGGGCACAGGTCACTGCCTTACCTGTGAATGCAGACCCATGATTCAGAGGTAAATAAAATAAAGGGTCCATTTCTTATCTGATTATGTTGCCAAATAGAACCAGTTCTATCATGGACATGAATCAAAAATATGATAGATTCACAGTTGAAGAGCCCTAAGGAAACTCTAATACAGATTCAGAATAAAACTTTCTGGAACAGTGAATTTTCTTGCCCCCTGAGTTCTTTTTGCCCTGTCACTACATTTCCATCTGCCCTGAAAAGTCCTGACTTTTCTGAAGCAGTATTTCATTTACTGTAAAACATAATTTCTTTTAATTTGTAATGCTTCTCAAGGAAATAGCATTTTTTATGTATTTCACACTTGTGAGTTTTTAAAAATTAGAAATTTTGTGTTTTTCTGAAATTAAGTTAGATTGTGAGATTAAGTTAGTGCTAAGATAAACTTTTGAAGGACACTGTCAAAATAAACCATTTCAAAATTAATTAAAACCTATAATTTTGGCAGATCCCATGAATTTTGGGAAGATTTTTTTATAGGATTATATATATATATATATATATATATATACATTTTTATACAGATTGTGACTTCTGTTCAATTCAAGATGAAAATTATTCCTTGACATTTAATTGTTTTGCCTGTAATGCAAAAAACCTTTGTATTTTTATATTCCTTATACCAGAAACTATTCTTAATGAAACTGTACACTCTTGTGAACCTCCTAATATTCTCATATTAATAAATTTCAATAAAAATATTCTCAAGTGGGCAGCAATACTGTGCAACTGAAACTACTATTTCATACTATGTACAAGACTTTTGCTACTCAGTGGTAATGAAAGAATTGATGGACACTTTGATTGAAGCTTTCTGGTAACACAGTTTAATTTTCTCTTTTTTGACTGTGTTTGGTTGCTGGCTCATTGCATAGCCCTGAGGAAGTCTGAAATCAAATCCACCCAAGATGATAGAAAATTTATATTGCTTTTGGAAGGCTCTATATGGAAGCATCAGGAACAAAGTGTAAACTCTTCTAATTGTGCTATACTAGTCAATTAGTTTACAGTTACCAAACAACAATTTAAGAAAAGATGCAGTAACTTTTCTCATATTTATTAATTTTTTTACTGGGGCCACAAACATGAATGCCAGTAAGGGGAACAGCTGTCTCTGTGGTGAATTATTTTATTAACATAGATTCTCTTTGGCTTCTGTTATTAAGAGTTAGCACAGACACATGAAAATCATCTCTCCTCACTGTCTTTCAGCTACTGTTATAGCCATGATGTTTCCTGTTGCCTAAAAAGCAGCTTTGGCCACATGGACTGCTGTTTATTTGAGGTTGTTTCCCACAGCATCTCTCCATTTTTTTGCTGTTCCAGGAGATATTTTCAATAAACTTTCACATTCTTTTCTCACACTTTTGCTGCTTGGATGAAATGTATTTTCTGATTTTTCCAGAAAAAGCAATGGTCATCTGATGTTGCTCTTCATGAACAGATTCAAGTCATGAGGTAATATCTTTCAGTCCTGTTTTGTATGGAAAGAGTACACTGAAATAAGCTCCCAGAGTAAAGGAGAATGAATGTGGCACATTTTCTTAGGAGTTTCCATGTTTCAATGTCAGTTGAAAATTATAATTTTCTCCTCTACAAAAATACATTCTGAAGTTCTACAGGGAGAGTTTATGCTATCTTTTGAGCCATCAGTCACTGATTATAATTTCAAAGCAGTACTAATAGCTATTGGTACTCATTTCACAAGAAGTTTGACCACAGGGGTTTTGGGTAGAGATGTACTAAGGCAATTAATCACTGAGTATCATTGAAGATGATAATTTTATGTTAAATTTCAACTTAGCAAGAACAGAGTTGAAGATGTCTCTATGCTTTGGCAGTGATAAAGGAACTTTTGATGAGTATTATATTTTTCTCTACCGTCAGAAGAAAGATCAGTGACGTGAACATCTGAAATACGGTATTAGTAAGACCAAAGCAGTCATGCCAGTGGGCTGCACGCAGAGCCCCTTAATGATTCCTCCGGGTCATGAATAGTGATTTAGTTACACAACATAAGAATGTTTTACAGTTTGCAACTGCTATTAGCCTGCTGAACTAATTTCTCATTCTTTAATGGAATGTTTGCAATCTTAAAATCCAGAGTGCATTTCTTTCATGCTTTTCCTGAGATCATACATGTGGANACCATCAATGGTCCGCTCTGGCCTCCAATCGGGAGGCATGGAGGCACACCATCTATAATGCTGCTGCTTCCTTTGAGAGCGCACGCAGGATCAGTCTGGAAGAAAAAAGACAGCACAGAAAGAACCGTGCCTCGCCAATACAGCCCAAGGAGACTTTCCACTGTGCCTTTTGCGACCGGACTTGCCTATCGCGCATTGGCCTTTTTAGCCACCAGCGTGCTTGCAGCAAACGTGGGTAGAGCCCTTCTCAAATCTTCGTTCGCGAAGCCCAGCCATCATGATGATGATGACATGTGAATGAACTCTGGAGCACAAGTTCCCCATGTAGAACTCCTGAGCTGTGCTCCTTTTGTCCCAGTACAAATGCTGCATTGGCTTTGATATTCGTGGTCTTCAGAGTAAGTCCCGGAGCATTCATTCCTGGCTGGTCATACTGTATTTGAAAAGTAAAAAACCTTGAACATGGCAGTGCAGGCCAACAGCCTCCAGTCATCTCTGTAAGAGCCCTCCAGGGTAACTCTTGCCCTCACACCCTGCTATTCACAGCTCTGGACTCTACTGCAATACCCTGTATTAAGAGAATTCACTGTTTTTTCTCACTATCTGCCAGAAGATGAGTGTAGGATGAGTGAGGGAAGATCCTCTGCATTTTGATCTGTGTGTGACACTCCAGATGTAACTGTCTCATTCTGTGCTGGACAGCCTGTACAGCATTGCTTTGTCCCACCAGCTCCCAGCAGCTCAGCAATGGTGCAGGGTGTCCTTCCCATGAAGACTTCAAAGCTGAAGTATATCATGATGGCCTTTCTTGTCCCTCTGGCCACAAGCCAGAGGGACAAAGGGCAGCCCCAATGCTGAGGGTGCTGAGAATCTGGCTCCAGCTCTGACATTGCCCACTAACTGGTAAGAGCAAAATCTTTGCCTAAAGATTGGCAAAAATGGTTTGTTTCCTGGGTTTATGTTTGCTTGACAACATAAATGTTATGATCCAACATGCACCTTGTTCCTGACAAGAACTGAAAGACTCAGTGCCACTCACTCAGTGGATGACATTTGTACCCTCCTCATTGACCTTGACCTTGCAGCCAGCACCTTACACACGGCACCAGGATGGTGCTGATCCACAGGGTCTTCTAGAAGGAGTCCCAGGAGCCAGAGAATGGGACCTGTGGCTCCTTCAGGTGGTTCTGAACATGCACAGCCCCAGGGCAGGGAATCAAATCAGGGCTTTCCAGGCCCACAGGCTAAGATAATGTCAAGGAATGCTCTTCAAGCTGTGACCAGCTAATGTGCCTCTCTTACAGTGAAATGATTATTGTTTCTGGGAACAGCATTCAGCCCTAAGTTGAAGAGAGATCCAAGAAACAAAAAAAATGTGCCATTAAGGATTAAAAGCTATCTTCCACACAGTTTAGGCAGCAGGCTTAGACATAACTGCAACAAAAGTTTTTTCCAAGGAAAAAGCTCTTAAGTAAAACTCAGCTAAAGACAGACACTTCCAAGGGTCTGTTCTTGATCTTCCTTTTTGAGCCACTAGAAAATATAAAGTTTCAAATTTCTGGATATCTGGGTCTGCTAAAGTTTGGTACAGTTCACACAGCTGCCCTTGCAGTATACAAGTCTGTCTTAAGCAGCCTGGTCAGCTTCCATTGGGCTTACCTTCCACACTGACAGGAGCTCGATTAGACCCATTTGGTAAAGGTATTATATATAACAGCACTGTATGTTATCAGTGTAGATTTGCATAAATACCTGGAAAATCAGAAACTTGTGCTTAGGTGTTTCTGAAAGTTTTCCTCAGAATTAGGAGAGCCTTGATGTAATGATATAATTTAAATTGTAAAAATGGAAAGTTGCTAGAAAGGAAGCACTTTGTTCTGATTGTATATTTTCAGCTCTATTGCAGAATCCCTATGAATTTTAATTTTCACAATCTGAGTTGTCTAATAGTTCATCCACTTTCAAGTACATATTCTAATTCATAAAAGAGCGGAAAGGTTTTCTGCCTGGTTTTTTCAGCATTTTGTTAAATCCCCGTGGGCACATGCCAAATGCTGATGCATAATTATATCATCTCTAAGGTATTTTAATCTCCTTATAATTTGATTAAAAGTATTTGCTGTGGATTTGTTCAGTGATAATGGAACATAGGGCTTTGCATTCATTTAATGATTTAAATGAAATCAAGTTCTGTCAAAACATGAAGTGATGTTGCCTAATGGATTCTGGGCACAGATTAGCTGATCTGAGTGGGCCTGTTTCCTCAACACCTCTTCTGTTTTCTCAAGAAATTACAAACCCCACTGATAATTCTTGAGATTTTCGCTCAGAAATGTTCCTGCCATGTATATGAGCACAGACAGGCAGATTGCATGCCACTTCACTGCTTCATTTCTTGGTCTAAAGCCAAAATTTGTATCCAACTAGCAACTAACCCCATACCCTTTTTGTAAGCAGCTCACAATCCACAGAAGTCTGCTTCTACATCTTAGTCTTTCCCCATTTTGCTCAATTTCTTTTGTATCTCATGTAACGTAGTCACAGTCTATTAAATTGATGGTGTTTGGCTCTTCCTCAGTCAGTACACAACAGTCTTCAAAAAGACTGGGTAAAGTTAACACCTTCACTTGTATAAAATACAGCATATGTGGAGTAGGTTGCATTTAGGTTCACTGAAGTTATCTACACAGTCTGTGGATTAAAGCAAGCCCTTATGTTAGGTGGCTCGACCCTCATTGGCAAGTCTCAAGGTGCATCTCTTCCTCCACTGTCAGGAGAAGCAATTTAAACTGCTCTTACCCTCCCTGTTTCTTCAACATGGATCAGAGCTAGATTGTGCTCCCCTTGGGATGACTGAATGTCAATTCTGTCTGGAAAAACTACTGACAATTTTCCTGTTGACAATAAAAAGTATTTTACAAGTCAGTAATATGTAAGTCTTCAAAAGCTGGTGCTCTTTCTGTTAGTGACTAACACCTTGCTGGGTGTTTCCACACGCTTCCAGTCTTCTACTTGCAAGCTGAGGTTTAACTCAATGTGATTAGCAACTAGGAAAAATAAGGAAAAGAGCTATATACTGGATAAGATACATTCAAGGTTTTAAATATCACCTTGATTTAATTTCCAAAGATTTCTCAGACTATCAACTAAGAATGAATGACTTCATCATCATTTTCCTACAGGCAAGCTCCTCTCATGTTGTTTGAAGCCCCTAATGTTCCTTGTCCACTATGGTGCAAGAAGTCACATAATCAAAACCCAGGCAGTAATTGAAAATTCTTGATAAAGGTCTTAATCTGACAGTCCTTTATCTTATGGAGTCCTCCAGCAAAGTTGAATGAAACTGCTTCTTCTACATGTCACACCAGCTAGTCTTGTGGCTCAGTTAGCTCAGTCATGTAGAAACTCTTTCTATACCAGGGCAAGTATACCATTCATTAAAAAGTCTTTTAGATGAACTGACCTCTGCTGAAATAGTTATTACCCTACAAAAGCCTTTTTACAATGCTTTAAATGAAGATATATCTTTAATTCTGTGTCACAAATGGTAGGAAGGAATAAGAAGCTGTGAAATGTATATAGTATCTTATTAAGATTTTTCAAGGAAAAAGTCCAAAGCAGTCTACAGAAATAACAATTAATTGATCTAGGGACTCTGAATGTTAAATCAGACAACTGCTTATGGCAGTGTGAAAAACCTGATCACCTAACCAGCTTTATCACCAACAGTGTGGGTGTATGAAGGAATAGGAAAATTTTCCCAATCTTGCCCAGTGTGTTGGTACAAATCAGTCTGAGCAGGTCTTTGGCTTTGTAAATGCAGGCAGCTGTCAGTCTTCAGTGGGGGAGTTGTGCTTCATAACAATGTGTGGATGTGGGAAGTAAATCTGTCACCTGTCAGCCAGTCTGAAACATGCACAAGGTTCCTCACTTTGCCAAAGATCGTTAATTGCACACAGTGACAATGTGTGGTATTTAAAAGAAATGTTAGGCAGGTATTTATGGGAAAGTTAAGCAGAGACTGTATTCTGCCTCTTGAAGAAGAATGAGAGATGGTGATGGAACCAGGCTGATGGAATAAAGCATGCTAATTGTTTTCTTGACAAGCAAAATTACTCACATGGGTGGTGGAAAGCATTTCAGCATTGCAGGGCAGCAAGAATTTTCTTTGGCAGCTTAGTGTGATACACATCACAAGTGAATATTAGCAGTAATTATCAGGTTTGAATTTTGTTAAGCAAAACTCCACTTTTTGTTCTTATTGCCTTTTCACATTCACACATACTCATTTTACAAAATGATAGATCTTCATGGAAAATACTGAATGTCAAGATAGAAGTATAGTCATCTGATATTTCTATAACAAAATAAAATCCGTTAAAATATTCGATATTCAGTCATGACATGGACAGGTGGTCACAATCTTCTTACTGCCAAATTTTCTGCAAATCACCTAGATTCAGACCTGGCTGGATTTTCATATGGGTTCCATGCAGAAACCATTCACATGGTGCATGCCATGACCCTGGCAGACAGTGTCCTACTGTGGTCCTTTTTCATCTGGCATTTGATCAGCTAAAATCCTCTGGGGGGACCACGGTTTGTGCTCTGCAGCATTCTGCTCTGCCTGGTGTTCTGGTTTGTAACCAACACCTGCCAAAGCAGCCTCAATACCCTTTTTTTTTTTTTAATTTATCCAATATTTCCTCTTTATTGCCTACTCTGTTATTCCAGAAAGGCCGTTATATTAATTTGTATCTATTTATACTGATTTATTAGTCATGTGTAGCATCCTGCTACACCAATTTCTGGCCAAAACTTTGAAACCTCTTTAGCTTGTTTCCTGGGTTTTCTCTGGACTGATACACTTCTTCTCCCTGCTTCAATGCTCTTCTAACCAATCCTATCTCCCAGTCTCGGGTTGTTTGCCAATTTAAGCTGTCAAGCAGTCCTTACACATACCCATTGGCTTGTTGTCCCTTTCCCATGGCTGTTGCTTAAAGCCCTCCTCACCAGCTCAGCAAGACAGTTCCACCCATAACCAATCTCTTATGAACATCTTTATGTATTTGAAGCAGTAAAGCTTCCTGAGAGGGAGACCCACACCCACCTCTTCTGGAGAGATAGGTGAGTCTTGTCAGTTTGCAGCAGAACAATGGTGCTAGGTGTGCTCAGCCTGCTGGGTGCAGCTAGGCCACCTGAACATGTTCTCCCTCCCATTTAGCAACCTGGCAAGCAGGACACCAGGTGTGATTCAGATCCAGCCCCCAGATGCACATTTCACTTGCCTCAGGATTGAAGCACTCACCATTGCCATTACCAGTACCACCTGTTTTGGGAGGGAAGCATGTGGGACATGTAACTTCTCTTATTCCATTACAGGGATTGCTCCAAGACAGAATTCTTTATTGGTGAAGTGTTTCTTTTCAAAGGAGAAAATTTTAATCTCTTTCTATCCATGGTCTATGCAGAGGCTAAATGTTCCTTGAGAAACAGCCAGTTCCTCTTTTGTTGGTACTATTCCATGTCCTGGTAATGGCAAGCTTATTTTGATTCATTTTGAATAAACAGTAATTAAAACAAAGATTAAATAGTCCTGACTCTGGATAAGTGCTTCCAGTATCACAGAATCACAGAATCAAAAAATTGGTCAGGTTGAAAGGCACCACGGGATCATCTGGTCCAACCTCCCTGCTCAAGCAGGGTCATCCTAGAGCACATGGCACAGGATTGCATCCCCACAGTTCTTGAATATCTACAGTGAGTGAGTCTCCACAACTTCTCAGGGCAACCTGTTCCAGTGCTCAGTCACCCACACAGTAAAGAAGTTCTTCCGCATATTCAGGTGGAACTTCCTGTGCATCAGTCTTTGCCCATTTCCTCTTGTCTTATTGGTTGGCACCACTGAGAAGTGCCTGGCTCCATGTTCTTGACACCCACCCTTTAGTTATTTATGCATATCAAAGAGGTACCCTCTCAGTTATTCAGCTCCCTCAGCCTTTCCTTGTAAGAAATATTCTCATCTAACTTAGCAGCTCTCTGCTGGACCCGCTCCAGTAGCTCCATGTCCCTCTTGTACTGTGGAGCCCAGAACTGCACAAATGTGGCCTCACTAGGGCTGAGTAGAGGGGCAGGATCACCTCCCTCCACCTGCTGGTACTGTCCTTTCTGATGCATCCCAGGATACCAGGCACACTGCTGGTTCATGGACCCCCAGGTCCTTCTCTGCAGCGCTGCTATCCAGCAGGTTGGCCTCCAACTTGTACCAGTGCCCAGGGTTGTTCCTCCCCAGATGCAGGACCCTGCATTTGCCCTTGTTGCATCAGAAGGTTCTTCTCTGCCCATCTCTCCAACATATCAAGGTCCCTCTGAAGGGCCATACAACCCTCTGTGGTATTGGGCACTCCTCTCATTTCTATATCATTAGGAAACTTGCTGAGAAGGCATCTGGCCCTTCATCTGAGTCACTGATGAACAAGTTAAACAACACTGGGACCAGTAGAGAACCCTGGGGGAAACCACTTATGACCTCTGACTAGACCCTGTACCAGGATCACAACCCACTGGGATCTACCACTCAGTCATGTGATGTATTTGCCATGGACACTTTCCTAAAGTCTGTACAATTTTGCCATCGTTGTTAAGATAGATGGGAACAAGAATATTGATACCAAAACTACAAGCCAAATCATGTACCTTTTTGCAGAGAGTGAATGGATTGGTTGCAGAGTTAAAATCTAAGAAATGGTCTAAAAGATAAATTTAGAATTTTTCCATCAGTGTAAGCTTGGGTATGGTTTAACTTCATTTTCAGATAATGTAACTTTAGTGACCTAAAGAGACATTTTTCATCCAGTTCCCAAAATTTATTGATTTGCTTGTTTGATTCTCTGTTTCTAGCTAAATCAACTGTATCCATCTGTAAAAAATGCTATTGTCATTTGGTCATCCAGCCGGTTCAGAGAGGTGAAACTGCTGGAAGAACTTTTGATTTCATTTGCCTCCTAGAGATTGAAAGTGCTTCCAAGTAGCTATTTGCTTTCACAAACATCAGACCTTTCTCCATTAGCTGTTGCATGAATTATGCTTCAATGAAGTCACTATATCCCTTCATTAAAGATTATCTCTGTACCATTTCCAAATAGTTCAAAGAATGAAAATGTCATCACGGCCTTCATGGTAAAGGTTTATTCCAGGTAGAGATTCAGTCTTCAGCAATACTTCTTGATTTCAACTCATTTTCATCTTGCCTTAGTGCTCAGGGTGGCAAAAATGGCTGTGCAGTCCCAGGAATGGTTCAGGATGCTCAGGGATGAAAAGCAGGTCTCTTTCTGCTTCTCCTCTGGACACAATGAGTAAGGGAGATGTTGCTCTTTTCCACTGGTTGGTCAGCATCCTAGAGTGTGGCTTCTACAGCTCACATTGTCATTTTCATGTTCGCTAGGGTGATAAAAATACTCAAATTGTTAAATTGCCCTATGGTTTTCTCTGTTGCTGGTTTAAAACATAGATAATCCTCTGATGAAAGAGGAGTCTGCAGCAGGACTTGCCCATGTGGTTAAAAGGCAAAACTGTAAGAGAATGACACTGGAGTAAAAGTGCTGTCAGCTTTATAGTTGTCTATAAAACAGACATCTTCAGTGCATTATGGTTTCTTTCCTTTCAACTACTTATTCAGTTTATTAAGCACTAATAAAATTTCTTCAGTATGAAAGCCCACATCTTCTCTTGCTCTACATGTTCAAATTGAGATGACTTTTAATGCATTTGTATAAATCCAGGTTCTTCTTCATTTTGGAGTGAGTATGCAACTGAAAATAAATCAAAACGCATACAAAATATCTAATTAGAGCAGATGTTCAGTCATTCTAGGAATGTGAAATCCCTATCCCAAGGTGGCTTCCAATATTGGAATAATGACTCATTCTTTAAGACTGGCTGTTTACATGTTTGATCTTCGTTTAAGCTGATGGAGTAGAACAAAAATATTGGCATTTATGGGCACAGACATGCACTGGTATTGCCTTTGGAAAGATTTGTACCAATCCTGAAGGGAATAATAAAGAATATAGAAAAAATTATGTTTTTATCAATTGTGTCCTGATGAATCTTGATGACTTATTTCTGTCATAGTGTAGTATCAATTACTTTCCAATAATGAGTGAAAGGCTTGATACAGAAATTGAATTGCTGATGGAGCCAGGAAGGTCATTAGCTAGTCCATTAATCCATTCTTTTCTTTCTATTATCTAACACAAGCAGCAGTATCAGATGATGGTGGAGGTTTCCCATAGTACATTAAGTGGTGTGGGCTCTTATTTGAGTAGCACTTGTTTCTCCTCCATCAAAAACTGCTAGCACTTTTTACAGTAACCTATGTCATTTTGTCTTTTTATTAAAGACAGCTTCTTTCAGACATACCCTCTCTCATGTCACTGAGACTAACTGCATCAAAATTATACTCATATCTTTTGTTCATGGTTTTGCCAGGAACTGTCATGGATTGTGATGCAGAGCAAACAGCATTATGTGAAAATCACCTGTAAGACTCAGAAAGTTTGAGTTTAATCTTTTAGAAATGGACTTGACTGTTACAGATATTCTGACATATCTGTCTTTTCAGAATGCATCAGGGTTGATGCCCATGTCTGTTTATGTGAAACTCTATTAAAAGAAAAACTATTGGTTCAAGGAGTCTGTTATATTTTAAACATTTGCTTTGGCAGTCTCTACTGTGAAGCAAGGAACAGTCACTTTGCCTGCATTTAGGGTTAAACTTGATCCGTCTTAGGGAAACTAGCAGTAGCTATAGTCATGCCTATAGAATACCTGGACAGAGAGGGAAAGTGACATGCTGTACCTCTGGAGATTGCATTGACTACTGCTTTCTGAATTTTTATTGTAATTCATGATGGATTTTCTTTCGCATCTATGCTGACTGTTTGCAAACCAGTGTGAATCTCTCATGCATCTTCAGCAGCACAGGTGTCTAATACTGACAGAAATTTAGTCTAGTCAGGCATTGCCTAAGGAACCTAGTTTTATTTCTTCATGTAGATAGTCTCCCAAGTATTTTCAATAGCTGTGGATAAGCTGTAATTTACATGAGTAACACAAAAGCTTTATAGCGCTTCTATTATTACCTGCCATAGCTGATACAATCTTAGGTACAGAATGTAAAGCCAGTCGCTTTCAGTTTATTTCCCTAGAAAGATGCTGAAGACATCAGTTTATTATACTGCTCCTCAAGTTCATGGCCAGTGATGGTATTTCCATCTCTTATAAACTGTTCTGAGGGCAAATGGTGAAAACACCTCTTTCGGAATTAGACACTATGTAATAAGCACTGTGTAGCTGTGCAAGTTTAAGGTTTTATGTATTATTTGCCAAGACAGAATAGGCAAGTGTTTTTTTCCCCCCTTGTATTATTTATGTAATAACAATGTGAAACTTGATTTTAAGACATGACTGCAAAATCAGGAACAGAAAGCAGTGTGCCTGCAAAAGGCTTTTAATGACTGCCATAAAAATAATAGCTGGCTGCAATTCACTGCTTGTATTCAGATATCTGAAAAAAAACCTGAGTGTTGCTGAGTGGGGTTCAGGGGCTATTGCCAAAGTATATACAGAACTTAGAAATGTTTGGTTACAGTAAGCCAGAAAGGGCTTATAAGACAGTTCTCCAGTTTTGATAGGTATTGAGTGTTGTCAGTGTAAGCATATGGGAAGAGCTATTCTCACACCACAGTTCTGGTAGATCCTACAAAGGTCTCACAGTAGGGTAGGAGGCATATTGCAGCCAATACCACAAGAAACTTCAGCTTGCTAAGATCTGTTGAGGACTTTGGTCTCCTAGCTTTTCAACTCACCACCTTGATGTCCTGAGCAACTTCTCTTCAGGTCGGTAAGTTGTACTTCACAGGAAAGACAAATATAGACTTTTCTTCCATTATGAACTTTATTTTCAGAATTCAGCAGAAGACCAGATGCTGAGATAGGCGTTCCATACAGGCTATATCCGTATTAACAAACTACTCAGACCTTGGTTTGTACTGTTAAATTTTTAGCAACTTCCTGGAGTTTTTTGCCCACGCCTTGATGTTCTGTCAAACAGTGGCCAGGAATGGCTCATGACCAGCTTGCAACAGCAACCATTTCAAATGATCCGGAGCTGCTGGAAGAAAATGCAGTTGTAGGGACTTGAGCTGTGCTGTAATACTTGGTTTGTGGGACAGAAAAGAGTCCCCAGACAATCTTTAAGATCTCTGTAGCCGTAATTATTATGACTTTACTAAAAAGTTGTTTGCAACTTAAAAAATAAAGCTCCTTAGAGGAACCAACCAATGTTATTTTAGAAAAGAATTTGAAGCCTGTTGCATAATACCTATTTTATATTATTTGTATTCCTATGACATTGCATATAGACCTCAGATTGAGACCAATGCTGGCATCCTACTATCCCACTGCTGAGTGCTGTAACAGCTCACAGAGTGAGCTAAGGAAATTCTGATCTCATCTGAGGCAAAAATAAAAGGATGCAGTTTAAAAAACCCAAAACATAAAAATTGCACAGCTTGAAAAAATCATGTTGTTCCAATTATATTTTTAAATTAAAGCCATTTTAAAAAAAGAATGATATCTTCTTTTCTGTTTGTCTTTCAAATTTCTCTAAATAAAATTAAAAAAGTCAGCAAAATGTGCCTATTTAGGAAATTTTTTTTTAACCTAAGTTATACTTTTATATAATTTTCAAGAACATTTCATTCTCTGATATAAAATTGTCTTTAAATTTTCAAAAAAAAATTGCTCTGAGTGGGCTTAGAAAAAACAGATCACAGCAGTGCTGCTAAAAGGCTTTACCTTCATTGATTACATTACTCTTCCCCCGTTTATAGCATACAAATATTGCTATGAATTCTGAATCTGTTTAATCTTAATCAGCTTTGCAGGTAATTTGTCAGATTGATTAGTCATTGTATGTAACCTTGATTTGTCAAAGGAACAATAAAAGAGAATTAAATTTAAAACTCTCTAATTAACTGATAAAGACTGAGTTTGGAGCTTCCAGTTCTACACTCAAATAAGGAATAGAGTCATCATGAAAAAATATAGAGAGACATCTTTTGTTCTATTGTGCCCCATTCTCTTTTCACATGCTGACAGAACATTGTATCCCTTCTAAAAGTTTGCATGGCCAGGATTTCTCCCTTTGCAGATACTTGTGTTGTAACTGAAAATGTAAACTGAGCTTTTAATTTCTGACTAATACTAAGTTTAAATATGTTTGAGAACTTGGTTATGAAAAGACTTTATTAAAAGCATCACAGAGTGCATAGCAGTTACAGTAGAAGTTAGCTCTTTAAAGCAGCACAGATTCCATTAATATAAATGGTTTCTTGCTTTTGGGAACAACGGACTTAGTCTGTATCCCTGCGACACGTTTGCAAAGGACGAGCTTTGCATATAGCTCTCCTACTGGGCTTCGATTTCCTTTTGTTCCTTTAAAATGTTGAAAGTCCCCTGTTGAGTTTGGTATTGAAGCAGGAAGGGAAGAAAATGGGCATTCTCCCTCCCTATTACAGAGTGTGACTTAAGGAGGGTTGACACACTCTGGAATACTGTTAGATTTCATGCCATGCCCCCTGTGTGGCAGATTTAATCTGTAGTGTTCAATGGCAAATGACTGTCTTTTTTCCTGGTATTGAGTTGAAAAGGTGGCAATTACTCACAGCACTGAAAAAAAAAATGATTGAGCCTTGGTGAGATATGTCTTCGATATTCCTTATTGTTGGGGTTACCTGCAGCGTTGGGTAAATGAAAGTATACTCTGTATTTGTGTGAAGGGAAGTCTAAGCTCAGCCTTGTACTTCAAAATACATCGGTATCAGATCTTTCCCTGTGCCAAACCCTCCTTGCCTTTCTCAACAGAAGATACTCAATTTTCTTTGGTGCAACTGCAATACAAAACAGTGGTTTCCATTTCTGGGTACACCATCATCTGGCATCTGTGTAAACAAACATCCTGGAGACATCTAAAGACAATTTACTTCTCTTTTGCTGTCAGTGTGTCTTGGAAGAGGGACCTCTAAATCATCTCCTTCAGTTTCTTGAATTCTATATTAAGCTTTGTATCCAAAGTCTGCCATTTTTACAGGAATAGGCCTCAAGTTCTTGGATCAGTCTGCAAATGTAAACAGCATTTTCCTTGCACTGCTCACCGTTATAGGGATTTTAAAGGAGTCCTGTTAAAGGGATTTCTTTTTCCATTCAGAAAAGTGTGATGATGGTGACCTAAACATTATCATCAAACCTTTATGCTTCCTGCAAGCTTTCTGAGAGTTTCAGTTGTGTTGGGTTTTTCAAGTAGTTTGTAATTCAACTGTTTTAATTTCTTAATTCATTTTAACCCCACACTGTGCATTTTCCAGCTCTTGCTTGAAGCTGAGAACCTGAAAGAGGTCTACCTCTTTTGACAGCTGAGTCCTAACAGACTAGCACTGTATGGCATGAATTGTGGCACACCACAGGGCTGCCAGATGGCTCCTGCTAGTCACCCAGACACGCATAAAAGCTCAAACACCTACAAAAGGAGAAAAAGGACATGGAATAAATTTGTGGAGAAATCTAACACTAAAAGATGGAAGATTAGTCTATCCTTTTTCCTAGGTGAGGTGAAAAAATACAGAATTAGATTAATGGACATATGGCTGATGGATCAGTGGGTGTTAGGCAGTGGCTCTCTGAATACTATGTAAAGCTACTGAGTAGTGACAAATGTCGTGGTACTGCCAATGTTTCAAGATAGATGATGAAACAGATGTTGCTGGAGAGACAGACTGACTTCAGTAAGCCCTTTTTCTTATGCTGAAACAAGATATCCCATGCTGATACTGATAACAGACTCAACTGAGACCCACTTGGTGATACTGGAAGTAACCGAGATGGACACCTTTGGTGTTGGTACAGGGGAATCCCTGCCTGTGGCATTACAACATCAGGGGTTCATCTCATAACTCCTGGGGTGAAGTGCAACAGCAGATCTGGGACCTGAGCAATGCACAGCTGAGTAAGAACACCTGCTGTGCTGGTTGCTCTAAAAGCATGCTGTAGGGAGTTTCCTGTGTAAAGATTCTAATCCTACTGTGTTTCACTGTAATTTGTCAATCTTAAGAAATATCAGGGTAAAACATGACTGTATGCTCTTTTAAACTACCATGAAACAAATGGATTGAGTATCATTTCTCTTTCTCAGCTTGTTTTTGTCATAGGAACTGATAGTTCCAGGACCTTTTGTTTGTATTCATTTCAAGATAAGGTTGTTTTCATAAAGGATAGACACCCTGCTTTCATCTGTATTCGAAGCAAAAGTGTTTCTCACAAGAATGGTTTATTGCAATATATTGTTGTGCTTATTTCATTCAGGCTTCAGTCTTCAGGCACAGATTATACCAAAAGCTGAAAGCAGATTAATCTGTTCTGAAATATAAATAAAGGAAAAAAACACAACATTAATCCATTTTTGTTACAAGGTTGTGTTTCTAATCTCATGGATATTTGGAATGGCATGTACGTAAATTAAGGCTTTTGCATTTCAAATCTGTTAAATGGGTGGTTCTAATGCGACTTACTAAGGGAGAGTAAACATGCCTCTCTTAGCAGGTTTTCGTATAAGTCACTGAGAGTGGATGGAAAGGGAAGAAGAATTAATTACATATTACGCTGTACATATAAGATTAACCTCTTACAGAGAGGGGAAAGTCAATTCTGCATTGATTTTCTTCACTGATTCAATAAATGTTGAGTTGAAGGCTGGAAATAACAGGTAAAAGTAGCTGAGGATTGTGAAAGTTGCACCCAAAAAGAAGCGCTGTGGTCTATGAAAGAGGAGAAATGAAGACAGGGAAGAAAAGTAAGACGTCTTCAGAATCAGAGACAGTTGCAAATAGAAAAATCTTAAAGGCAATATCAGGTGCTGGGTTTTCAATAAGTTAATCTACAAGTGCTCATGAGACTGTTGGCAGCTCTTACCCTCCTGCCTTTATCCTGAAGATATCCAGTTTGAAACTCATCAATGGTATATGTAATTATGAAGCCAATGTCCAGTTAGCAAATACAGGTGGTGAGAAGGACTTGTGTTGACTCTTGCTCCCTATGTTAGACAAGATGGAAAGGTCAGATGATCAGGTCATGTATTTTTTTTGAAAGAGGTCTTTATTTCAAAATGTTAGTTATGGTTTGTCTCTCGAAAGGTGAAAATAGTAAAAAGGCAAAACAAATAAAATTTTAGTGAGCTGAGAAAAATTTTGTTCATTTTGCTGACTCTGGATGAAAATCTTTGAGCTTGCTTTTCCTTCTGAAGTGGGCTCAGAGAAAACACCATAACTTCAGAAACTCCTGTGGGACAACGAAGCCATCATCTGTCCAGACCAATTTACCCATTATATGTTGTAATTCTGTAAGCCGTGATTTACTCAGTCTCAGATACCATCATACTCTGTAATGATGGTATATATTCTGAGATTTTAATGGACAATTTTGTAGCTCTTGGGATACACCATGGTAGAGGTGTGCTGTAGGCTTTGACCTTGAAACTCTGCTGTTGACCTGTACCATTGTTAGCACAAATCATGCCTGTGAGGTTTGGGCCTCAGAACCACCAAGAGACCTTAATTTCTCACATCAGGTTTTGCCAAGACTTTCAACACTTTCCCTTTTCATGTTGTGAGTGAAATTCAATATTCTTCCATACTGTGGATGTGACAAGTATGCACAGTTTTCAGTTACACCAGCTCATATCAGTAACTTTGGTTTACAGTTCTCACATTTTATTTTGATACCTGAATAAATAGATAAATCATTCCTGGGAGGCATGTTTGGATACGAAAAATTAAATTCTCCATCAACTTGATGGATTAAAAATTTGAATGAAAATATGCAGAGAGTTGAAAATTGTTTCCTTTTTCTTCAGAACAGATGAATTGCAAATCCTTATGCTGTGGCTAATCATTCACTCTTAATCTCCCTTTCTGGAACACTGGATGAAAGCGAGGGAAAGTCTGTGGATATACTCCTTAGAAAAATGGAGGAATCTAAGAGAATATGGAAAAGACATAATTAAGAACAAAAGACTGTCATGCCAATTCAGGAACTGAAAAAAGTATTATTTTGTTTCTGTCCTAAGAATTTGAAAACAGTGCAACAGGCACCAAACAGGCAACCTCACTTGCAGAGTTGGAAAATCTCTTTTGCCTCCTCTTTTCTTTTTGAACAGTGTCAATGAAAGCCCAGTGAACATCAGCACAGCAGTCAGAAATCTGTAGTTCATCAATCATCTGGGCAGGGCTCAAAGACTTCACAGGTTCAGGCTTCTTCCAGGCATGTCTGGAGCAGGCTTCACTTGAAGCCCTTTTTTTTCCTCCACAAATCTTGCAGCTCTATTGCTTATAGAGTATAGCCCAGGGGGGATTAAACTGATAAAGTGTACCAAGCACATCTCACAAAGACAAAGTGAACTCAGTTACTAGTTCTGAACACATAACAGAGTAATTTTCCTGGAGGGAAAAAACCCATATTATAAAGCTGGAGGGCTGGATGCTTCCAGTTCTGGCCTGTGTGGCTAGAATATAGACTTTGCAGCAGTGCTAAATCCTACTTTACCTTTACAAAACTGGGTTGGTAACTGGTCCAATTTGGAGAGAAAATATTTAAATGCAGCAGCAATAAAATCAAGGGGAGGAGGCAAAATAAAATTTAATTACTTTTAGACTGATCGGTTCTCTGAAGTTTTTCACTTCTATTTCTGGGCAAACTACAAAAAAATTATGGTTTGGGGAATAGACTCACAATGCAGATAGTGTCTGATGATTATTTTTTCCACTATTCTGGAAATTGCCTCTTTGGGATGGAACACCTGTAGTTGTAAAATATAAATAATTTATTTAATATGAATTTGAAAATACAGGAAAACCATCAGCAGAGATTTCAGGTTTTGTAATATTCTGTTATTACAGGTTTTTGATAAATCATCCCTGTCCAGAGTGCTGGGACACGTCTGAC
>VXBX01009901.1:46680-134957 GCA_013400415.1 Scytalopus superciliaris | reverse complement strand
AGTGCTGGGACACGTCTGACAGCCTCATGGAGATGAGGCTGCCACAGCTCCACTCCCCTGGGTCCAACCAGCAGTGAGGTTTAGCATGTGCTTCTAGTAGGCATGTGCACACATAAACAGTGCATAAATGCATATGCAGATGGCCAGCCATCCAGATCAACACTGACAGAAACACTGAGGACTCGCATAAACATTCCATGTCAGAGGCCTCATTCTGAACTCCTCTCTGTGTACTGGAGTGCTACTAGTGGAAATATAGGCATATTATACATACATATATATATATATATATATATATATATATATATATATACACGTATAAAATTAATTTTATATATGTATATATATGTATATATGTTGTGGCTGAGGGTCTCCTGGGACAACCCTGGGAAGGGTCTGGACAGGGTGTCCCTTCCTCTGAGTCCTTAATTCAGGTTTTTCCTTGCCCTTGTGTTCCTCTGTGCTTGTGGAGATGGACCTTTGATGAGCTGATGGTTCCTGTGACGGACACTGAAAAAGTCTAGCAGGCTCTCTGTGCTTTGTGGGCATGAAGAGGACTTTTTATCACATAACAGTGTGAGCTACATCTTTTTAGCTGTTGTGTACCTAGTCTTGCATGAGTTTAAAGTATCACCTTTGGTACTGAAGCTTATATTTCCAGGAAAATATCTGAATGTCTTCTAGAGGCCATGCAGTGAATGTACTGAGAGGATTAAGACTGTATTCGATCCCTGAATTTTACTAACATAAAGTAAAATTCATTCCAGGATTTCATCAGTTCATTGGAGAGATCCCTCAAATCATCAAAATGCAAACATAGAAAGATTTCTCATTTTAAAGGGTTAGAATATTTGTAATGAAAAGAAATGTTCAAAATCAAAAGGTAAAAGAAGATAAAATAGATATCAAATACTTAGAAGTTTTTTATGCTAAATGCTCGTACTAGATTGAAACAAAATGCTATGGTTTCATTTCATTGTCTTAAAGTTTTCATGAAATTTGGTTCAGTTTTTAGAAACAGATTTGTTCTCCCTTTAACATTGATTCTTTCAGTGAATTTACCATTCATCCCCAAAAAAAAAGTTCCAATCTCTAGATTACATGTGCTATCATAATATTTATCAGATATAGACCAATTGTTAGTCATTCCTAATGACTACGTTGTCTATAAGAAAGACATTCAGCACCAACATATTCCCACTTGGCAAGAAACTTCCTGTTTGAAGAAGGCTGCTACCAGCTAAATGCAAAACTCGAGAGATTGCGCAGTCTCAGCCTTCCCCCAGAGAGGCACCCAGGCTGAATGTTGGCTGTGCACCATGTTTTCAGAGCTGTCCCCATCTTCTGGGAGGCTGAAATCCTGTCCTCTCCCTGCTCACTGACCTGGTTTTGGACTGTATCTTGAGATCTTCTAGATGCTCTTCTTAGTTGCAAGTCTTCTTTTATAAGGAAACCTTCCTGTGTAATTTGAGAAACCCTGATGAGATGTCACCTTATTTCTGGATGTTTCCATGACTGTCTAGCTGAGGGATCCTGCTCCTCCAGGGTCTGCAGAGGCACAGAGTCATCAAACAGAGATCTCTATCTCCTACCTTCTCTGTCCCTGTTTTACAGCATAGCATAAGACAGTGAATTGAAACTTTACTTCTTGCAAAATTACAACTTTTTATTCATATTATTGTTCTAACCTGTTCCCTGTCTCCCTGAACGTACAATCTGTCCCAAGCAAACAATGTTATAATTCCTATTTGATCTGCTGAGTTATTCTAAATTAGACTGACCATTACATTAAGTTTTTTATATAATTTTATTCTGTGTTTTTGAGAAGAGCTGGATGGAAAAATGGCACAAAAATAGCTGTATAAAAGACAATTTAACAAAATCCAGCTGTTCCCTGAATTTAGCAGTGGTCTCCACCATTTTGTATGAAAGAGTGCTTTTAAAGCTAGCTCAAAATAGCACCACAAAAATATGTGTAATAAAGCCATTACACACTAAGGAGAAAGACCCCATAGTCATGATTTTCAGAGAGGCTGAATATCACTCAACCAAAATAGCAATCTAGTTTTTTAAGGGATAGGTGTTCAAGTTTTGGAAATAATTTTTATTTCAGGAGGCCAGTTGTTATGGGAGTAGAAAGGTGTTCTGTCTGGATGTAGTGTGGGCCAGTTCTATGACTCAAACAGCCGCAAAACTGGGCAAATGAAAGCGAGTCTCCACATGATTTTGCTGGCTCCTCTGCCCCTCCAAATCTCTGCAGTGCAGCTCTCACAAAGGCTGTGGTTGCACAAATGTCCCCTCTCCCTGCTCCCCTGTCCCTAAATTTTCTCCCCATTGTCAGGCACATTTGTTCCCTGCGCTGGTGTCAGCAGCATCAGGAAGCTCTTGAGTGAAGGAGGACTCATTAAAAACCAGTTTTCATGGGCTTCATGCTGTTTAATCCTTTCCAGCAGGTCTCTTGTCTCCTTTTTAATGCTGCTGCTCTCAGTCACAGAGCCAAATGAGTGGTCATGTTAAAAATCAGGGGGGAAAACTAGAAATCGCAGCAGAGACAAAAGCAAACAAATAAACGAGGGGAAAAAAGCCCCAAAGAAAGAAAACAAGTGAGATACTCTTTTAAAATTGCTAATGAAGCACTGCAGTTGGCCTGTTTCATGTGACAGGATGTATTTGAACTCTGATGTCCTGAAGCTCATGCTACTGCTCAACCCAGAGTGTTTGGCTAAAGAACTGTGTTCACTGTCCCAAATCCAAGTGTTCTGTGTCAGCTGAAGAAGCACGTGTGGCTGGTTAGTGCTGCTTCTCCATCCCCTGCATGCTCCCGTGAGGCTGCATCCATCCATGAGCATGTAGAACATATGAGAGAAACAATCCCCAGTATTAGGAATTTTCTTGCAGCTCTTTGGCTGTTCCACTGTTTAGAGACCAAGAATTTTCTCCCAGTGGCCCCATTCTTCTCTGTGGTGACCAGTGGCAGGACCCAAGGGAACAGCATGAAGCTGCATAGAGGAGGTTTAGGTTAGATATTAAGAAAAAGTTTTATACCCAGAGGGTGTTTGGGCACTGAAACAGGCTCCCCAGGGAGGTGATCACAGCACCAAGCCTGACAGAGTTCAAGTGTGTGGACAATACTCTCAGACACATGGTGTGATTCTTGGGTTTGTCCTGTGCAGGGCAAGGAGTAGGAGTTTGATGATCCTTGTGGGTCCCTTCCAACTAAGGGTATTCTATAGTTCTGTGATTCACTGACCCATCTCCAGAAATCCCCCAGTGTCTGATGCCTCGCTGTAAGGGACAAGGGACTTCACTGCAGAGGGAGAATTGACTTGGGCTGGGGAAAACTTCCTTTTGCTGGCACTAAGGCATGTGTTTCTGTCAATACCTGTGTGTGAACACACTGCATAGCTGAGGGCCTTAAAGACTTGGGCAATATTTTCTGTTTTCTGAAATTCAGGGCATCCCATCTGGTCAAGACAAGAGAAAGGGAAGAATTTAAATTTTAAAAAGAGCTTTTGGGATTAGCATAAATCTTCTTTTTGAAAATCTAGGAGAGGTTTCATTTTTGCTCCAGTGGAGGACAAAAATGAATTCCAAAATCTCCCAAGTCGTCATGAAACAGAATTGCTGTGCTCTGGCTGTCCCTTGCTGTTGTGTTATGAGGGAAGTTTCTCTTCAGCTCCTGGAATGTCTTTTATCTAAACCCACAAAAATTCATATACTTTACAGACTTGTAGCTTATCTCTGTAGCTGAGTTTATTACAAATCTCATTCATTTTGAGCCTTTCTAAGCTCTTTAGCTGAGAGTTATTCTGCAGCTTGGATATTAAAAGACCACATTGAGGATTCAAAGATGCTTTTTGAAGCTGAAGTTCAGAAATCAAGGTAAGGCAAATCTTCACTAAGGCAAGCAAGATAAAACAAGATTATGCATTTAAAACGTGTTGCAGTTATGTCTTGCAGCTCAACACTTTCTATTTTGTGTGTGTGAAATGCATTGCACTTTATCTTGGGGCCACAGGACAGGAAAGAGTAGAGCTTTCGTGTTTTGCTGGATCTAAGGCAAGTAGTAACTTAAAACAAAATAACTCACTGGAAATTCTGCTTTATTTGGAGGACAGCACAGCAGAAATAAGAGATGGAAAAGACTATGGAAGAGCTAAAACTGATTTTGTTTGATTCTACCAAAAGCTTGGACTTTCTTCAAGAGTCTTTCTTGAAGAGTCCTTTGTTGCTGTCAATCACCAATGACCAAACCTCTGTAGCCTGTACAAAACACAGTGCTCTAAGTTTCTGTAAGCATCAAACAGTGAAGCATTTTTCTCTACCTCTCCAAACTCTGATTGAATAGGTGGAACTGGTTGCTGGAATGACCAGGTGAAAGACCCCATTCTGTTAGCAATTTGCTGATGCTGCACTTCAATTTTTATAAAGGAAGAAGCAAAAAAATGACTGTTTTGGGACACCAGATAATACATATTGTAGTCACTGGCTGAAATGGTAAAATAAGAAAGAGGCCACTGGGACAGAAGCAAGGAGCTGTCAGTGACATCCTAAAAATGAAACACTGAGACTGATTGGGAGAATTTTTCCTTGAACAGGGACAGTTGTGGCAACTCAAATCAAATGAAAGTATTTAGCATCCAGGAAAACTCCTTTCTCTACTGTTCTTCTGGTGTAATAATTACAACCGGCTGGCTAAAGTAGATCAGTCCCCTGCATAAATCCCGGCCTTACATCAGGAGTTTGAGCTTCTGCCCTGAAGTGACAAACTCAGTATCTTTGTGTCCTCTAGTCACCTCTTTCATCATTCTGTCCCTCCCTGCTCAGCAAACACCAAAGATGAAATCTGAAGGAGTCCTGCCTGCAAATAAAATAGTCATGCTGGCCGAGTCATAACTTGGAGAGCATTTCTTTTGAAAGAGCAAACAGATGGGCAAATCCCCAAGCTGGACCAAGTTATCTGTGAACAAAATGGCAAACACCAGCCACCTCTCACTGCCTGCCCCCAGCTGTCTGGAGAGAGAACCAGAGTGCAGTGGCCTTCTGAAGGAATACACTGCTCTGATATTTCCCCTCTTCCCTCTGTGAGACCTAGTGAAACACCATGGCTTGGCTAAGTGATCTGGAAAATGAGGAAGACCACGGAAATGTACTTTCTGTCTTTACCATGAACTCTGCTTTGCATGCGCTGCCAAGCTGCAAAATTGATGCAAAATTTTTATCCCNCAGGCAAAACAACCCCCAGAGCAGGCCTTGCTGAACACAGATAAGCCAGGCCCAAACACCGGGAGCTCATCAGCGTGCGAGCCCGAGAAGGAAAAGAAAGCAAAAAAAGAAAGAGCAAGAACACCTCCTCCTTCAGTTTATATACACCTGATTACGTAAAGAGATGGAATGGAATACTTCCTAGATCTTGACCCTGGTTACCAAGGAAGGCCTACAAAAAACAACCCATCACACATATGAAGTAAAGGTTTCAAGGCACAAAAAAGATTTAAACAGACCCTTACTGGGTCATTCAACCAAGATTAACTCAAGGGATGACCATCCTTGAGTAGCCACTCTATTGGCTGAGCTCTGAGATGTTGTAATACAAACTGCAAACACAGAGGTTTGGAACACTGGGCAAAGAGGTTTTTTGGTTTTGTTTTTGTTTTTTTTTAATGTGTGGAGGTTTTTTTAATGTGAAAACAATTTCAAAACTAAATAACTGCAAATAAACAAGGGCCTTACAGTCATGGAACATAAAGTGAGATAATCAAGTTTAAACGAAAGTTGCCAGGAAATGAATAAGTACTGCCATGCATCTGTGAAACTCAATTGTGAGTTTTCTACAAGATAATGTTATAAGCCATGATGTACAGCTAGAAATCACTGTTGACCATATTATACAGGGTATACAATAATTCCCCTTCAGTTTACCAGGTCCCCAAATTTATCTTTTAGCCAATAGTTATTCTGTGCTACTTAGGGATCATCTAACTCCCATGTATTGCTGGGAAGTGCAACTCTAATGTATCACAGCTTCTCATAAGAATTTGTCCTTCATAGAAGGGCAGTTCTGAAGATGAACTGTCTAAAGATACCCTTTGAAATGAAAAAGCAGTCTTACACAGCTAATAATAGTTTTTCTGAACTTGCTCAAAAAGCAGTTAATGTCTTTCTTCATTCAACAGCAGCTCTCATCCCATTAAACACTGGGGAATCTAATTTTCCTTAACAAAACTGAGACTTTCATACTTAGACTAACTCCTGTGAAATGACATGCAATATCACAAATTGCATTTGCAACTTTTCTAGCTCTTGGATGTCTAGAAAGACAGTAATCCCAAGAAGTGTCACATTTGCAATATTCATTCAAGCATGTGTAACAAAAGATTTAAGTAAATGGACTTAATTTTCATTCTGCTACACTTGACTTGCCTGATATTGGTCCCAAAGAGAATTATTTTAAGGACAAAGCTAGTTTCTTAATTTGCTCCATTTTAAGTGAATGAATTTAACTCTCATGAGCTAGAAGAAAAAGCAACAAGGACAGTTTGAAGACAGCCTGTACCAGGCAAGCACAGTCAGGAAAGCTCCTGCACTGTCAGGGTTCAGTCTTCAAGAAAGTTCCTGCCCGATGGAATGATGACTGAGACTCCTTCCAGTTGCAGGTTGGCTGGGAATATGTATCTTGTTTGTTGGCACAATTTCTCAGAGAAGTGAGGAGCCAGGGGAGGAAAGTCAATTCCTCAGAAGTGCAGCTCAGCTAATACATATTTTATAGAGCACACCTTGCCTGGTGTCCCTGCAGTGACCATCAGTTCTGAAAGCACCTTGGAATTTAAAAGGCTGAAGACATCAAAATCCTGGTAATGGATCCCAAACAGAGCAAACTGGGGTTTTGGCAGCATGAGTTTTAGGTTGCCTCTCTCTTCCTTCAAGGACCACACTTGGAGTTTCTTTTGGCTGAGAGTGGAGACCCATCTGTAAGGTCCTCCCACTGCGAGGCCTGATAGGGAGGAGATGTAAAGGAAAATGTGTAGGAACAGTGAGGTGGGAATGGGTCCTTGAAGAGATAGGGAAGAATCAATGAAATCGTCTAAAAGGAAGGACAAATCCTTCCAAGATCCTTTCAAATTGCTCAAACAGCTTATGACAGGAAGTGTTTATTATGCCCAGGTGGAACTTGCCTTAGCACCAGTGCCTTCAAAGAAAAAGGCAGCAATACAAATTCAGCTATTGCACTGGATTTAATTTCTTTTCCAGAATATCTTAGACAGACTGAAACAGGATTCGCGGTTTACTTTCCTTTGCTACTGAGAGAACAAAATGAATAAAAAAATAGAAAACTGATAGCCCAAAATCCTTTGTTATAGGTGACTTTAACACTGCATGTGCTTGTAGCTGTTGTATCATGTGACTTATTAGGATTTTTAGCCTCTATGTTATTGTTAGACCTTCTTTAGAAGTGATGCAATTTCAAAGTTAGTGTTGCTGAAGGCATATAATGGCATGGTAATTGAGAAACCAAACAGAAAACACATTTCTATTTCAAACTGTCAATCTGATGAAACAAAAACTAATTAAAAATACCTGGTGGTTTTAAAGTCATATGTTATCAGAAGATAGCACAGAAAGCATGAGTGAAGGTTTCTGCATGATTACAATTCTCCGTGAAGGCACATGGGATCCCTAACTTACTATATTTAGATATAAATATAATTAATACATTTGCTAGACCAAACCTTGAACTACTAAAGAAAATATTAAATTTTGTAGTGAAGTAAAATAATACATAGAAATTAAGATTTTGCCCTTCAAGATAAATATCTGAAGAAAGATTTATCTTCTTAAATATTTTGTATTTCCCACTCTTCATTTCTGATTAAGTTCTGATGTCTATTAACCTAGAGCATAGATTCCCATGGAAAAAAATCTATTCCCCATTAGTTAAGTACCTGGCCATGGGATATTTGTTTTCTGTATTGTTTTAGAGAGAAAACTTTCATACCTCTATGGGTTGTAGAATCAGAACCATTTATTTTTTTTTTAAAGTCTCATTAGGACTATTAATACTTTCTTCTCTAAATGAAACTAATTTAGGAGCTACCATTAATCTGGACTCATTTTGTCAGGAAAGTCATTCCTCAGATCATATAAAAGAGATTAATTGCCCTGTTTTCTGAGGCATGAGGCAGATGCAACTGCCCCCAGGGTTTTGGCATTCAGCATAGTGAAGAGATGTGCAGGAAAGTGGCAAGGCATGGAGGTTTATCTGGAAACCAGAAAGGAGCTCTGTGAACAGAGGTGTTCTTCAGCTGTTCTTGGGGAATGCAAAGCTTTTACTGGCAAGTGCAGTTTTACTAAGAGATCTGACAGCAAGCATGGTGTTGCCTTTGTCTTATGAAGTGTTTTTCCAGTAACTTCCAGACTGAACTTGCTTCAATATATTTTTCGGTTTGGGCTCTATGTAAGGAGCTGAACATGTGTAGACATGCATTTGATGGGCAGACTGGTCCTTTAGGACAGTAAGCTGTGGTGTGAGAACACCTTAGGAAACAATTTTTTTTTAAAGAAACAGAGAAAATGAATAGGAGAATTGTTAGGTTACAGCAGAGTGTGTAGCTTTGGGAGGAAAAACTAGAAGGAAAAAGTTACAGTATGGAACCATTTCTTGATTTCAAGCACCTGTTTGCTGTTTTAGAGAGGCTGTAGTGTTTTCATCTACATCCCCTTGAAAGAAAGATGGCTGGCTGCCTGCTGGGCTACAAATGGCTCCTGACAAGCAGAAGTAGGAGTGAAGAAAAATACCTAAATGGTCCATTAAATGTCCCAGGAGACCTTAAATGAATAAAGACTATGAATAAGCCATGTGTACATGTGTGCATTTTCCCCCCTCCAAATAAAAGTATATTATCTTTTACTTGCTGGTCTTTCTTAATCCTGTGTAACAGAAACTGCTGATTTTACTGCTCTTCGGGAAGCATTAATTCATTACAAATGCAAAGAAAATCTAAAGCAAATGTGTTCAAAAATGCTGCAAGAAAAATGCATTGTCCACACTCAGAAATAAACTACTAAAGACTAAGTATTTACACCTCAAGTTGTAGCTGTAATTGTACTTTCAGACTTGTGTTACAAAATTTGAAGATTGTTGTATAACTTGTGCTTGTGGATTGTTGATAAGGTAAAAATCACTATAAGTGTGCTGGCTGAGTGCATTTGTATAAGTAGCAGGAAGCTATTTTGTCACTCAGGTAAGCACAAAAAACTGTGCATATACTATATACATTTTTTGAGAAAGGGCCAACATTCCTACTCAGCTGAGACCAAACCCATTGAGAAAACTGGAGGTTGAGCTTCTCTAGCTATTCAGTCAAACATGTCTATTTTAAGTTCTAGGTTTGTTGGTTTGGTTTTTTCCCCATGACCATTACCAGTATACAAATGGAAATAGAAATTTTAAGGAAGTAACCTTTAGTGGCATTTGGTTTAGAACACGACGGTAGCTGTGTGAATATGTATTATATGAAGTCTGAGAGAACACCTTCAGAAAAAGGGAGAATACCTTAAAAAGTCCTGCATGTTTTAGGTCTTTTATTCCAAACAGGCACTGAGGTAAAGGCAAGAGGTGGGAGAAATAGCCAGAAAATATGTTTTGCCATCCTGTTGGAGTTTGGCTTTGGAGAGTTTCAAAAAAGACACACTACTTTCTCTTTGCTAAGAACTGTGAAAATGACAGCGATTGGTGCACTGGAATAATCTCACACCACATGACCTTTAGTCTAGGGCTGAATGTTCAGTTTAGTGTTCCAATGAAGGAGTAATCCAGCATGCCAGTCTGGAAGAAGCCTGATGGAAATACCAATGCTACTATAAGTCCTACTGGGGAACGTCTCCTATGAATGTATAACAGACATATTTATGTTGTGCAGTATTTTGCTTTAAAAAATTGTTTCCTCCAAATGTCTGCATGTGCATTTGTCTATGAGCAATAAACCTAGTTCAGTGCAAATCATTCTTATCTCTGCAGCATTTTGAACAAGATTTCTGTTTGTTAAAACTGAGCTATAGGAAAAAGTGCAGAATAAATTGCAAGTCATAAACCAGGAGTTTAATGTAGAGGAAAACATAATCTATATATTTTTCTATTCTGCTGACAATTGTGGAAAATGAATTGATTTAAATTGGTTAGAAGGTTCACATAATAGCAAGTAAAGGTCTACATAATCAACAAATAAAGAAGATATGTATGTAGTCCTAAAGTTGTTTATAACAACATAATTAATACAAAATGTGTGAGAAGTGACAGCATAGATGCCTTTTTTTTTTGACAGCTGATTTGCTATAAGATTTTGCTGAAGAAGAAGAAATTACTTGTTAGTCCCATTTGAGATTTCTTTGCAAGTCAAAAATTAATGAAATCATCATCATTACTGTCTGTCTTTTGGTAGCTGTCTTCTGCACTGAATATTAAACAGCTTTCAGACTGACTGAAAAAAAGACGTTAGAATGGTGTGAAAATTCTTTTATGTTTTACTCAAACATGATGTCTCTACTGATTTGTCAGAAAGAGCAGGTTTATTGCTAGTCAGAGGATTATGTCAAATGGTAAAAAGCTCTTTTCAAATTGAGGGAAGTAAGACAAAGGATTAGAATGTTCTAACCTTTATTGCCTTTTCAGTGGTTTATGTTGTATTTTTCACAGCTTTTCAAAGAGACTGACTAAAAGCACTTTCTGCCCTGCTTCTTTTATGCATAAGGCCTTTACTAGCAAATATTGCAGGGTATTTTGCCCTGGCTGACCAGATCTCAAGGATTTTCTGACTAAAACCTGTTGCTGGAAGACAACTTTACCACATTGACACCTTATTTTCTTTCTGCAGCTCAGCAACTGAATACTCTTGATTTTTTACATGATCTTGATTAATCTTGTTTTGTGCTGGCCATTGCTATGTGTTTTCTAAGGAGAACGAAAATGGAATGTTTTGCCAGTCCTAACGAAGAAACCTTTAACTCAAGACAGAGAGAAATTAAAAATGAAAGAATTTACTTGCTGTTTGCTACATGCCAACAGCACAATATTAAGTTTAGAAAGAAGTACAGGGAAATATTGGAATATAGATCTTACAGGTGTCTATTTGGCAGTCCCCCGCTTAGTTTTGCCTGGCTTGCAGCCCCTGAGGACGCCTGCATAGCCTGGTGGTTGGAATCCAGTGTTTTTAAAAAAAGACAGTCATATCTTGGACAGTGGTTTTAATAGAGAAAAATCCTGTCTTGGGACCATTGACAACTTGATACTTTTACTTGCAACAGATTTCAAAAATTTCTTCTGTGATTTGTAATTTAATTAGGGGAGGAAGAATTAAGACCTACAGTACCTTCATCAATGTCTGTTTATATTCAAAATACCAGTGCCTGCTGGAACTGGTAACTGAAGCCATCTCTTATTCATCCATTAAAGTGAACTTCCTAGAATGGCTCTGGCAGTGAATTTAAAGGAAAGAAATAACACATGCACAGGCTAATTGTCCCTTCCGCCTGGCAGAATTCCTTATGTACTGAAACTTAGATTTAGTATTAGATTTGGTATTATGTATCAACAGAAAGTTGTATTTATTCAATATAGAAATGGGAGCAATGTAGAGACTAAGGTGGGGCACAGTGACATATATTTTCAGGATGGGATCAAGTGTCTTCTGAAGGGTACTAGGGCAGGACCAATATTCTATAGATCCTGAGCTCAATAAAAGCTGTTAATAGTGAAAATATAAATGTTTTGCAACAGAAGTGTCGTATTTGTCTTCTTATTTTGGGTGCAAGAAGAACAAATTACCAAATCACACCATATAATATCTTCAATATATTGACAGCAATCAGACAGTCCATCTGTTTTTTCCTTCTTTCTGAGGCAAAGTTAATCCAATGAAGACATAAAGAACAGGATCAACCTACTGGATTTGCTTCTGTCTTGAAACCTAAAATGATATAATATGCAAAACCCAGGAATGCTTAAGTTGAACTTCAGCCATCTATTACTGTTAAATGTTGATTGCTCATAATCAGGATGAGTAAAGCTGAGTCTTTGATGAAATTTGCAGCAGTGAATTAGATCATATTTTCTTAGTTTCCTTGGACAAGAAGAAATGAGGGAAGACTCTCAGGGACTTTGATTAGCTGATCAACAGGAACAGGCCAGTCTTAAAAAAAAAATCGGTCTGAAATCATTCTTGACAGAAAAACCAAATGGAAACGGTGGGGATAACAAAGAAACACTTTTTATATCTTAGTTGTCTCTTTGCTTGGTGCCTGGGCAACCTTGCATTCAAGAGGTACCATCAGGAGCTTTTTTAATTTTTTTAAATTTGTCTTGCCACCTTTTAGTCTTTGTCTAGTATGATGAAGAAACAAACCTTATTTGCATCAGTGATGTAGAGTAAATAAAGATAAAACATAATCTGAAACTTTTTCTACGTCTTTGTAGTGACTCAGGCTTGCCTAGGGGCATGCTTTGAATCTGTGAGGCAAAGCAGAAGTGTTGTGAGTACCACCTTCTGCTCGTGTACACTGTGAAGCAACGATTACCACCAGTGGGTGATTTTCTAAGCTTGCTAATACTCACAGGTATGTCAGTGACACCTGGTTTTGGGGTTGAAGGGACAGGTGTAAAGGTATGGCAGGCTCTTGTGTTCTTTTATTTATAGTAAAATTCACTACACAAAAGCAATCCTTTTCAACATATATCTTCACAGTCATACATTACACATAGATATTCATATATACACATACATACACAGTCATACACTGCCACAGGGAGAGGGCCACTTTCAGGGCATACTACTTCATCTGCTTATCTGTTACCATTAAATTCATTATGCTATGATATTTAAAACATCTCATGAAATGGTTCTTACAGTAGTACTGCAGAAACTCTGGGTGATGATTTGCTCCTATCATCTGTACACATTTTTGCTTAATACAACAGGGTTTTCATTTGTTTTGTCTGACTTCTTAGTGTGAGTTACAAGCTGAAATGCTGTAAGATAATGAGAGTGTATTGATTTCACAGCTGCATTTCCCTCACAAGTTAGTCACAACACACTCTCCCTCCTTCCAGCACTGCCTGATATATTAGTAACTGGACATGTCTAATTACTATCTGGTAATTAGAATTTGAACTTTCTGCTTGACTAATTTATTAGTTAATATTATATGAAATTTGATATTAATTTGTCCTGAAGGCTAATCTATTTAGATTGCAATATGTAGGTTTTAATAGTCTAATGTGCTTTGGTAATCAGAGGGAATTATGTGATTATGGCTTGTGGCTTGAGCAATTAAAAAAGATTGGCTTTGAGTGCTCATTTCAAGGTTGTTGTAGCATTTATGGAAAGGGGCTTCTGTAGCAAATTCACCTATAATTTCAGCATAATGTGAATCTGTCATAAATCACTGGTCTATTTTAAGTAAACTACCATGTGTCCCACATGGTGTGGCATGGGAGAACTGGTTAGCTCCAAACTATTAGCAGTGTACTACAAGTGACATAATTGCTCATCCCTGAGATTTTTTAAAAGTTGTTGCATATTTATTCAGCCAAAGTGTAAAGGTCAGAACTCAGAGAAAACTGAGATATGAGAAAGTAAAGGGGAAATATGGACTGTGTTTAAGTCACATCAGGCTTGCTGACAGGCTTTTTGTCATCATTCAGGGACCTTATACAAAATTGCTTATCCACTATTACCCTGAGGTCCCTGATTTCCAAAACACTGTTCCCACTCTATAATGCTGCCCTTCATACATTGCTTCTAGAAATGATTTTTGCCTTAAATAGTACAGAATTACACTTCAAACTGGCTTCATTTTGCAAGGAAATCTAGATTGCTTTGTGCACTTTTCTAATCTTCATTCTGACATTTTTTAGGCTCCCCAAAACTTTATATTTCAAAAATTGTAAGTGTAGTTCTACCCAGATCACAACAAATAGTTTTGGGAAGCCTCAGGTTTAATCTTGCTCCCAGGAGAAGTCTGCTGTAATAACGTCCATGAAATGATCGATGATTACTTTAAAGATCTGTCTATTAGGTGGGTCTTAATATACGTGAAATACAGTTTGCTGGCCCCACTCTAATTTGCTGTTATCAGAATGTATGTGGCACCAAGGCAAATAGCTTACAATGACTATCACATTTACACAGTTACATTTATTGACCAAACTTGTAGTCTCCTGAAGGGATTAAATCAAGCAGGTTTGACAAAACCTGTTTTCTTTACAGAAAACCACACTGACTGGCATCAATTACAGTTCCTTCCTTTAATGTTTTTGTTGAGCAAGAGAAGCAAATAGCTTTCAGCTACTTTACAGGAAGATCACTTTCCTGCAAGAGAAACTGTCCAGGATGAAATCTCCAGACAAGTTGGACTCTTCTGTTTCGTGCCATGTATCTGTGGAAAAAAAAAAGTGAAGTACACAGGCTGCTGCAGCTGTGGCCAGTGTGAAAAGTATCCCAGCTGATTGGAATTTTAAACAGAAATGTTCAAGTGCTAATTATCTTTAATCAAATGGACTAATCTGGAGATCAGACCCAAGTACTGAGAATCCTATTAAAGTCATCAGGTGACAGGAGTGACAAATACTTCTGGTACGCCAATTCAAAACAAGTCTGGAGACTGATCAGCTGAAACTTACATAGAATGGCTACTCTCTTGGGTAAGACCAATATGAAGCCCAGGAGAAGAAACTACAGTAGTTCCCCAAAAATTGCAGTTTTTGTCTCCCATAAGTATGATCATAGAATAGCTGCAGAACTGCTTCAAATCCCAAAGCACTAGCAAAGCTGCTAAATGAACACAACAGAAAAGAGAAATATAAAATCAGATTAAATGATTGATGACATTTGTTAGAGAACACACTTCAGGCCAGTTTTTTTTCTGTTATTTTGTGCTACACTTCATACTTGTGAAGAGTAAGGAGTGTCAGCAAAATGGCTTAAGTTTCAGGGATAGGGACCCATTCAGTAGTACAAGAGCCAACTCCTGAATTCCCCAAGATTATAAATACCTACTGCCCAACATACCTACTGACAGGCCACAGATTGTATTAGCCATGGTATGACACGTCACTGTTTCTATATTTGTGTTTCTTCAATTATTTTGCAATCCAGGGACAAAAGAAAATGAGAGCATAACATACAAATTAAATAGTAGGGTATGCAAGTGATATTTGGTACATACATAGATCTGCTTCTCCAGGTATGTTCTTTCAGTCTGTTCTGAAGTATATTTTTCCTTTGCATTAAATTTCTACCTACTCTCCTAAAGTCCCAACCATGACTCTCCAAAAGACCTGCCTGACACAAGGGCACAGTCCTGAAAGTTGGTCGCTTCTTATTCTGACCCAGTCCCCTCCCTGTATGACCTTCTTAACATCTGGCACTTCTTCCTCAGGTGTTTTCTATCACACAACCACAGTTTCTTTTCATTTCAATCATCTGCTCCTTCAATACTTCTTCTCTTAATCTATTCAGATTTTAGTCTAATTTCAAGTGATTTATTTACACTGTGATTTACCATAATCTTCTCGCATAAGCTGAAGGACTTCCATAAAACATATTTTTTGGGGATACTTTTGAAAAAAAGAAGAAGGAAAAGAGTCAATGAATACTTTAGACCTGACAAAACTTGTACACTGTGTTGTCAGTTTTACTTCAATTAGAAGTTTTGCAGAAAGGAATATGTATCAAGTAAATAACTTCAGTAACACATCACTTCAACTAAGTGTTATTTTGACCACATCATCTCCTCTTATTCATAGTTTATAAAATTAATAATAATGAATTCTTTATAAACTTGGAAAATATTTTCTAATTTGTCCTAGCATATGCAGATGTTTGCATTAATGGAAAAAATTAAATACCAACACAAACATTAGAAAGCATTCAAATGATCTAGTTATGAATGAAAATTATACCTTAATGGTTTGAAAAACCTCTGTATCTTGAGTGAAATCCTTGCCCTTCCAAAATCAAAGGGAACACTCTCATGGTAATGGGCTAGAATTTTGATTAAATTATTTAGATAATAGTATTTTATGCTACACAAACATTGAATGTTTATGCAAATGAACAGTAGATATAAGGATATTTTTAGTTGTCTGATTAGATGCCTTGAAAATACTTAAGTGATTCAGGATATTACATCCTAGCTGAAAAAGACATGACCCTTAGAAAAGGGTAGTGTTGTCACATTTTTTTCTTGACCCAGTAGCCACATCAAATCAATTAAAACAGTCTCTTTTGGATCTCATAATCTGAAAAAAACTGCGAACATTTTAAAGTTTCTCTCGCTGAAACAAATAAATGAACAAAAAGACCTCAGGCTGAATAAAGGAAATGTGACAAAGGAGTAGGTTACAGCAGTGGTTGCACAAGGGTAGGTATAGAGCTGCCTTGTGTTAAATGCTGCTAGAGGAAGGTGAGACTCACTGTCTCAAACCTGCTTCTCCCACCAGAGCACCCTGATGACCATACCATAATACAGCCTGCAGTTTGCCCTTAATGTCTTTGTTTAAGGTGATCTCCTATAAGTAAGATCTGTCCATATGTGTATGTCTGCATTATTGGTTAATGGAGAAGATCAGTAGATTGAAGCAGATGCTGCAGATGCTTCTCATGTCTCTGTCAAAGGCAGTTTGGAGAGTTTACATTGTCCTGGGCTTGATCTGCTCTTTTGGGCAAAAAGTATGTACCTCCCAGTAGTGTGAAACTTTCAGAAGGTAAATCTGTCCTGTAAATCTCTTTCTCAGCTGTTGATTCAGCTAGAAAATGCTGCACTTCTGTCATGTAAGCAGCCTTGGCAGCCTTCATAGATCACTGTGCCTCTCTGCATAGGTACATCATTGCCAAGGCTATCCATATCCATCTTTCTGAGAAGGAACACATCCAAGCAGCTCCCTGAATGTCTCTACAGGAAGGTGTTCCCCTGCCCAAAGAAAATATGAGGATTTTTTGGAGAGTGAATAACTTCAATGAAAGGAACTGTCAGGAACCTTCTTCCAAAGACCGTGATGCCTTTGGCACATTCTGGGTCAGCCCCCTGCTATCTGGGGAGCTGGTTCTTTCCCCTCTTCAGGAGTACTCCCACAACTATATCCCTTACTGTAGGAAAATTCAAACAGTACCACTCTTTCCTTAATATTTTATGAATCTAATTCAGTGACATTACAAAGAATGAAAGGTGTGAAGAATTCATTGCAAAGTTGTGTGCAATTCCAAGACTGCCTTTTTTTTTCTTTTTTTTTTTTTTTTTCCCTATAGCTAGTGAGCAAAAAACTACCAAATTCTAATTAATGTTTTATTCCTCTGGAAAAGTTAATTAGTGTGGGTTTTTGACACTTAAAAACAGGCTTTGAAGACATGGAGACACCTGTGTTTTCCCACCTTTCCATACAGATGAGTGATTCTAAGATCATTCTGCATCAAGATGTAGAAATATTTTTTTCTGCTGTGTCCATCTCAGGCTCTATGTGTTGTTTTATCTGATGGCACGAACAATTCTGATTGCAATGTGTTTTGTCTTGAAGCCTTTACATTGGTGCTGATAACATGATACCAAGTGTAGCTCAGTGACCATTTCATCTGGGACTGATCTGGAGTTTTCAGCAAGTGATTTATAGCCTGCTTGCTTGTGGCAATGAAAGCCTAAAGACCCACAGAAACCTGAAATTTGCCAAATGATTGTGTTCATCCCAAATATCCCCAGGTTTGGCCCTGAATGATATGCCTGGGCAAACTGTTGGGTGGTGTGTGCTGTCCTTCAGCTTTCTGCTTACTGTATGCACTGGAAAATTCCAGCGAGGAAAGTTTCTGCTGCCTACAGAGCTTTTCTTTCTTTATCTTACAATTTATTTATTTATTTACTTGCTCACCTGGATTCAGTCATAGCAGTTGTCAACAGTTCAACCTCACAATAATGTATTCAATACATTTCCCTTTTATTTTCCTCAAATAATGTCCAGTTCTGGTCTTTTCCCCCCTGTTGTTGGAAAAGCTGAAAGTATAACTGATGAAAAATAAAATTACCCTGATTCGATTTGTATAGAACATTTACTTATATATTTCTTTCATTCTAGTCAACATCCAAGAACTCAATATGCCAGCCCTTCAAACAGTGCCATCACAGTTGTTTGACTGTGATTGCAGCAAGCCTCTGCTAAGTGTCGTCAAGTTCTGAGCATATCAACTGTCCTACAGTAAAGTATACTTAATAAAGAGGTAGGAGTTTGAGTAATTGATTTTTTTAGAAAGCGATAAAGAAATCTCCTGCTTAGTTTGAGTAGATAGTTTCTAGCTTGGACAAAGAAATGCCATTCATTGCTGGTAACTGTGCAGTATCGACATAGTTGAGCAATAAAAAAACATGCAATGAATATGAATTCAAGGACCTAAAAGAGTTACTAACCAAAAGTAGATCATAAAATTAAGGAAGGAAAAATATGGTCTAAATATATCTTCTAGAAAGATAATTTTAAACTATTATATAGTCTTCTGAAGAAAATAAACAAAAAAAATTATTTCAGGTTTGGAAACAGATCCAGCGGAATCTTACAGAACAACATGAGTGGTGCTGTTTATTTAACATCTATATTAATGTATTATATAAAGAGATAATCTTTGCATATTTATTGCTAGTACAGAGTTGGATGAGGCAAAACAAAAATAATTGTTAATATATAGCCAGTCAACCTTTGTGATAAATACAAACAGAATAATTTGCAAGGATGGTTTAGCTATTTCCTTTTATGCTGAGCAATGGGAAAGTTTCTTGATCTTCATCAGATTTCAGAAACATGAACTCCTGCATGGAAGAATAATGGGTTCATGGTAGTTCATCCCAATATATCATTCATGCATTACTTCTGTTGCCTAAAAAAACTGAACACTTGTCAGGACCATAATGCATAGCAGGAGATCAAAATCTCAGCTGAAGAACAGGCAGATCACACCAGATATGTAACAAAGGGAGATGGAAAAGTAGGGAAAGTTAAAACAAGTGAATTTATGAAGGTTATTCAAGATGTGAAGAGAAATGGAAATTTGCATCTTGCTAAATGTACAGTTCCTGCTGTTGAGCTTAATATTGATCTGTGCTGTGCAACACAACAAAGGACATAAAAGAGGCACCTGATGCAGGTTTAGCACATTTCATATCAGATGTTGTGGAACTGTGACTTGAATTAATGGAGAGGACTTAAAACTATGAAGTTTGATGTAAGCCTTTCTTTGTTGGTAAGTTCCCACAGCAGGAGTATTTCCCTGTATTTGGGGTGTTGATGGAGTGGTGTTTTGAGAAATCAACACACCTGAAAATGGTTATTTTGAGCAAAGTAATAGAAACTTTTCCAGGGTGTTAATGGTGGGTTATTTCCTGTTACATTCTGAGTTTTATCCCCAAAACCAATATGAGTTTTTGGAAAGGAAGACCTTTATTTAGTCTTTCACGCCTGTAGAAAAAAACCCAAAGATGCCTCTGTTATCGAAGTCTGTTTTTCTTTTTTTTTAATCTCTTTTTTAAAATTTTTCAAATTTTTGGTTTATTTGATCTTAATTATTTGTCTTCCAGAAATATATCAATTTTCATACATTTAGGAAATGTTCAATTAAACCTGAAATACTTATGAATGTTTGCTTCCTATCTTTAATATGCTGTCTATTGGACTGTCTGTGTTTGTAAAGTGACTACAGAAGTCAGGTTCTGAAATCCATGGAAAAGATGAGCTGTGAAACATAAATAATCAGATTGGAAGTTTAAAATTGGCAGATGCTTCATGACTACAGGCGTGCAAGCTGATTGCCTAGCAATAGGAACTTAACTTCCAAATTTCATTTCACCTCTAAGAACTTCATAGTGGTTTTTCCGTTTTCCAGAAATTATTTTTGTTGCTTGTGGTTCAATCATTTTTTCTAAGCTAAGTTAATTGCAAAGTTTTCAACCCAGATTCACTGACTGAATGTATCTAAGTTCTCCCAAAACACTTGGTAAGTGCTAAGGAGCCATATAAACCCACTTGACAAAAACAAACAAACAAACAGTAGAACTTGATGGATCTCTTCAGGTTCAACCATCTGAAGCCGTACAAGGAGCAGCCGAGGTCACTTGGTCTGTTGAGCCTGGAGAAGAGGAGAATGAGGGGAGACCTCATTGCAGTTACAACTTCCTTGTGAGGGGAAAAGGAGGAGCAGGGACTGATCTTTTCTCTGTGGTGACCAGTGACAGGTCCCAAAGGAATGGCATGAAGTGTCAGGGAAAGTTTAGGTTGGATATTAGAAAAAGATTCTTCAACTGGAGGCTGGTTGGGCACTGGAACAGGCTCCCCAGGGAAGTGGTCACCCAAGCCTGACAGAGTTCAAGAAGTATTTAGATGATACTCTCAGGGACACGGGGATGATCCTGTGGAGCGTTAAGAGTTGGACTCAGTGGTGCTTTGGTCCCTTCCAGCTCGGCATATTCTGTGTCTCTGTGATCCCACCTGCATTACTTTAAGTCAGTGCCTGGGAACCAGGGCATGTCAGGAGGCAGAGAAGTGGAAACTGAAGAGAAGAGCAAAATGTTCCCCTCTTGCATATGTGGTTGAAAATCCAAATGGGAATCCACCCTTTTTTTCTTGCTTGCCAACTGGGTCAATGTTGTTCAGTAAAACACTTTCTTGTGTTGCTTCACTGATTCCTGTAAAGCCCACACCACAGGATTGCTCTTCTTGAGATAGTTCCTCTTAGAGAAGCCTCTCTTCATAGACAAAGAAAATATTTATGGAAATTACGTATTTTAGTTAATTTTTGAATAGCTCAGTGATATTAGCTCAGTAATAGCAGGCAAGATTTATCAGCACATCCAGTGAACTCACAAATAAAAGTGACTGCCTGTTTTCATTAAACCAGAGGAAAATCACCTAGTTTATTTATCTGCTGTATTTATGGTAATCAGCACATCTTGAAAGCATCTCTACATATTCTATAGCAAAATTCTTTGCCTCTTGGTCTTTAAATTCTTGTTTGGGCCCTCAAAACTTTTACTAAAATAGTGGACTGTCAAGTTGCTTTGCTGTTGTGTGTGCCAGCTGAATGTACCAGGATTTGAATTGTTTTGAGTACTTAAATCTCATGTCTGCAAATGCCCTTTGCAACTTTGAGCATTCAGAGGTTTGTTGTTGCTGTTACAATACTCTGGGGATATCGTCTACTTAGAACAAAACACCCTGGAGTAAAGAAATGTGCTTTTATCTAGTCTGAAGCAAAGAACCAGACTGGGACTTGAATGCTCTCTGTGTAGAGGAGCTGGCAGTCAGCGCTGGCCAGTTCAAGCAGGGACACCTTTGTGGCATCAGGAGGTATGATCCTATCTAAAGCATGCCAGAGCATCTGCAGAACACTATTTTGCTCACTTCAGAGGTAAAAGCATGCAAGATCTTTTGCAAGGCAGGAAAAGGCACAAGTTTTCTGTCAACATCTGTTGCACTGAGTTTGGTAAAATAAGTGGAATAAGTATTAATAAGGTCCTACCAATGGGCAGTCAACAGTTAATTTCAGTAGTAAGACTCCAGATTGCTCTGCTCTGCTGCCAGAGTCACTGCTGAACATATTTTATGTTTCTTTTAGTTCTTTTTTTTTTTTTAATTAATTAAATAGAAAAAAAAAGGAAAATAGTGCTGAAAATGAAAGGCTTTAATAATGTTGCATTAACTACTTAGCTGTAAGGAGTTGTTCTAAAGAAAGCTCCATGTTTGACAATCTTTTATGTGAGACAGAAGCACTCTGGGGTCAGGGCAGGGGAGGAGATTTGTTTATTGAAATGAACTGTTGTTGGGGCATTAACTGCGGGTGAGGTTCGGTCCCACTGGTTGCTCTAAAAGCTAATTCCGTAGCAGGGTCAGAAAAGCATGTCAGAGATTAAAATGCATCTTTTGCTTCTGCCGCTGATCTTTACTTGCATTCTCTTTTCTTGAGGGGAGGCCCAGCACACTCTTTTCACCCCTGCACCAGTACAGCTGAAGCATTAACCTTCAGGCAGGTGCAGGGGAGGGCCACGTGACACAGTCCCTCCTCTGTGAACACCCCTGGTGTGAAGACATATAGGCACATGATGATCACAAAATATGTTGTGAAGAAATATTACACTATTTATAGGAAACTTTTTAAAAAAACCTTTTTTATCCACATTATTTTCTCTTTTCATCATCTGTATCTCTCTTCCTTGGTTTTGAACATATTTTTTTGAAACTAATTTGGCCCACAATTTTCAGTTTGGTCTAAGGTTTGCTCTTTCATTTTAATGTTATATTTCATTGCCTTTCTTTCTCTCCATATTAGATATACTTATTGTGTCTTTCTGGCTTTATTTCTGTTTTCTTGACTCCACCTTGCCTCTTTCTTCTCTTGCAGTTTTTGGTCCCCTCAGTCTCTTCTCACTGCACATTTGCATTTTTGTACAAGGAAGGACTGCCATGAAGGGAAAAATCTTTGCTTTCTCAGGTATCCTTTCTTTTAGTAGCGTTCACAACATAGAACATTGTCTTTTAAGAGAGATAAAGAACTTAAAGTCCTTTCCACTGATAAAAAAGCCTACAGACTGTGTTACCCAGGGAGAACTGGATTTTAATTCTTTTCCCCATTCCCTTATCAATATTTCTGTACAAGTTCTTGCCTTTTATTTCAGAAATCAGGAACACTGTCATCCACATCGCCTTTGTAACAGCAGCACTGGGAAATGGTAATACTTTTTATGTTATAGCAGCATGGGAACCCCTCACTGACTTCAGCTGACTGAAAGTCGGGTCCCCATTGAGGAAGGGACAAAAATGAAACAATGCACAGGCACTGCTTCTCTTGCTCAAACCTTCTCACTCATTCAAGGCTTGAATGACAGTCTGTGACTCTCCATTCCCCAAACTAGCACAGCTCCAGGCAGCTACATAAACATTCATAGCTTCTTTTTGTCAAATCTTCCTTTGCTGAATCAATAGTCTTTGTTTTATAAATCAGAAGGAATAGACTAATCCCAGATTTGGCTCAATTTCTCCTGGAAGTCAATATCAAACTAATGAAAAACAGACAACAAGGAAATAAATGTGTTTGAGTCAGTGTTAAATAGTTGCTAACTCCAGGTGAATTATGAGGGCTTCTGCCTACATATGGATGTCTTGTTTCCCACCTCCACAACATTTTACACTAAGTACTATCATGTCTAGTCTATACAGGAGTAAAAAAAAAAACAAAAAAACAACGTTATATCAACTTCAATATTTGAATATACTTTCATTTCTATACGTCTACTGACATATAGTTTCTATCAGGGTAGTTTGTTACCGGAGCTGAAATGTAATTTAAAAGCATAAAGTAACAATGAAACAATATAGAAAGGTTTGCAGACTTGTCCACATGAACAGCACAGACAACACCACAGTGTGCCAAACTCCCACTCTGTGGGTTTTCATATAATTAGCCATGTTGGTGGATTGACCATGCTTGGATGCCAGGTGCCCGTCAAAGCTGCTTCATCACTCCCCGTCTCAACTGGACAGTGGAGAGAACATATAATGAAAAGCATGTGGGTTGAGATAAGGAGTGGAGAGATTACTCACCAATTACAGTCATGGGCAAAACAGACTTGACTTGGGGAAACTATTTTAATTTGCTAACAATCAAATCAGAGTAGGGTAGTGGGAAATAAAAAACCAAGTATTAACAACAACTTCCCCCCACCCCTGCCTTCTCTCCGAACTAAACTTCAATCCTGATTTTGTTTACTTCCTCCTCTCAGTGATGCAGGGGTACGGGGAATGGGGTCTGTGGTCAGTTTATCATACATTTTCTCTGCTGCTCCATCCTCCTCAGGAAGACTCCTCATCCTCTTAGCCTGTGCCACCATGAGGTCCCCTCCTAGGGGAGATAGTCCTCCATGAACTTCTCCAGCATGAACCCTCCCCACAGCTGCAATTCTTCATAAACAGCTCCAGGGTGAGTCCCTTCCATGGGATGCCATCCTTCAGGCATGGATGCTCCAGCATGGGTACGCACAGAGTCACAAGTCCTGTCAGAAAAGCTGCTCCAGTGTGGACTCCTCACTCCACAGGACCACAGGAACCAGCTCCATCTCAAGCTTTCCTTGGGGCCACAAACTTCTTTGGACATTCACCTGCTCAATGGGCTGCATGTGGGTCTCTGCTCTGGTACCTGGAACACCTCCTCCCCCTCCTTCACTGACCTTGGGGTTTGCAGAGCTGTTTCTCTCATGTATTCTCACTCCTTGCTGGCTTCCATTGCACAGCTTTTTTTCCCACCCATTCTTAAATACATTACCCATGAGGTGCTACTACCACTTCTGATGGGCTTGGTCTATCATGGAGCTGGCTGGCATTGGCTCTGTTGGAATGGGGGAAACTTCTCATAGGTTCTCATGGAAGCCACCCTTATACCTCTGCTGCTGCCAAAACCTTGCCATGCAAACCTTGAAGGACCTTTAAATAATAGAAATGAGCATGAGAGAGCATGGCTGTCTAGGTTGCATTATAAAGACCTCAGTTAGACATTTTCCTGTAAGATTTGCTTCTAAATATTATAGAAAACTATAAAGTTTAGAAGAAATATATTTTTAATGGAGAGGTCTCCTAAAAGCAAGGAAGAATCAACCTGGAGAAGATAATACAGAGTTACTTGGTGTCTTACTGAGGAAGGCACTGTTAGATGTAGTTGTGTTTCTTCTGGGCCTGTATGGCACAGGTGTCAGTCTTGACTCAGTGGACATTTAATGGGAATAGAAATGCATCACACAGCAAGGTGTTAGAGGTGTTTCAGACATATGAAATGGTCTGGCTAGGTTTTTGAGAACAAAAGCACTGTGTTCTGTGAAAAGGAAAAATGTTTCAGAGATGAGCAAAACAACAGTGAAGTGCCTTGCTTAGAATGATGGTTTTTCTTTTCCTTAAAAAGCAACATATGGAAGGTCAGCAAGAGAGAAAGGTTTGGGGGGAAAAAAAATGGAAGTCACATTTGGTAAGGTGAAGGGATTTAGTCAAAACTACACATGACTCACAGACTCTTATCTGAGAAAAATGTTGCTTCATGTATATCAAGTGAGTATAGGCAGGATGCACTAAAGAAGCTTTAAGGTTTATTGTTCAAGGCTTTTTCACATCTAAATTCACTTCAGCCTTTTCAAAATCCTCAGGGCATTTAAAAGAATGCATGTAATGTTGTATGGTATAGTTCCATAAACTGCCTCCTGGAAGTATTTGACAAGACTTCTGAAGTGAAATTTTTTCACCCAATCTCATCTCCTTCTCAGCATTTCATGCTATAACCAGATAAAGACATTAAAAATGTTTAAGGGTTGGGACTTTTCACTCAGTAACAAAGTCATGTAAAATGAAGTGAGAAAGGAATAGGAAGTGAGCCTGAGGGACTGAAGAGAAATCCATGGCTTAGGGCAGGGAAAACCACTCAAAAATAATGCATGCAGCTTGTGGGGAATTGCCTTTCAGTTATGGCCATGTTGTAGATACGAAAAAAATTGCTCAGTCTTACCAACACTGACAGCTAGATCTTTGTTTTTCTCCCCTTCTTTGCAGACTGTCCTCAAGACCTTATTTTGAAACTGATTAAAATCCTTGGATGAGAGTTTCTGAAAGGGGATAACTTCCACAGATCCTTGCTTGATATACCTTAGCTGGGATGTATTTCGAAGACAACTACTCATTCAACACTTTCTACACTCACAGTTCCCTAACATATCTTGGCCTGGGAATTCTAGATTAATGTACTGCCAATTACAAGACCATTTTAAAAAACACTGTAAAAGTGGTGACAGATATCACCTGCACACACAGACAAAAATCACCCAACCAAACTCCACAAAAAACTCCACAGAGATAAAGGCATCAGCTGGGCTGAAATTTCAGAACTGTGTTTATATGGAGTGATTTGATGATGCACAAAGGTGTATATACATTAGAAACCCTTCTGAAAGGCTTTGAATTAGTTCAATGGTATATTCTGATTTTAACAGATTAGCAGTTTCTTAATGTGCATGGCAATTGGAGGGTATTTAATATGCACTTGCACTATTTTGCACAGAACTTGTGTCTCGGTTCATTAGTGCAATACATTTACATCTCATAGGTTTGCTACAACTTGTTCCAAACCTCAGGTTGTTACTCTTGAACCATTTTTCCATCTTGTCTCCCCAGTGTTTTAATGGCTTCATCTACCCATACAAAGTCTTTCATCAGCTGTCTACACACTCCAAGTGTCTGAACTCTTCTTATCCCTCCTTTTCCCCACCTGCATACTCAATCTGTCAGTGTTAGAGGTTTCAACTTAAAATGATAAACCAGAAGTGATTTCTATGACCACAAAGAAGTGACAGTTGAGAAAACATGTCTCTATTGGACCTTCTCACCAGCAAGGCTGAGGAGTTTAATGCCCTCTCCCCACTGTGCTCCTTTTCCCCACTTCCTTCTGAACAACTGGCATATCTCTAATGTCTCCTCCCCTACACATGCCCCAAGATATTACCTTCTGTTTAATCACTGAACTGTTATATTCAAGCTTGTGCCTGTCTTTCAGGAGCCTCCAAAGTGTACTTTCAAACAGTGCATTTCCAGCTTTTTGGACTGAACTGGGTACTTTTCAAGGACACCTTTCATCCACAGATGATATTTTGCCTCTCTCTGGCCTCCTGAAATGATCTCTCCATGCACTAGATTAAAGTAAATTTTGCTCCTTTATATCCTACCATTTTTTGGTTTTGTTTTTGTTCTCTCGCCCAGCTACACTGCAAATGTTCTTGCAACTTCATATATTCAAAAGCCAGCCAGATGAAAAGAGGCATATGTAACAGCAAACACAGCACGGGCACGTGTGCTGATAAGATTTATTCCTTGTCACCCACTATAATGTTAAATCTAATTTGAATTGCTGCCCTTGGGACTTGCAATTACATTTGTCCATCTGTCAATAAACTGCCATTTTGAGTTGTACTGTAGTTAATTGCACTTAATACACAAAGCTTTTCCCTTGTTGTTCTTCCATCCCTCCACATCACCTCTGCTTTTATTTCCAAGGTATAATTAAAGCCACATAAACAGGAGAAACACTGAGTTAGCAAGTTATTTATTTAAGAAAAACCTGAAGTATCAAGATAGATATTATTTGCTCAGGTCTAGGAAAAAAAAAACACCACTAACCCTCTTTAACTACAGAAAAATGAAGGAATAGATATAAATGAAATCAAAGTATAGGGAACCAATAAAATAGAATGTGTGACAGACAATACTTGCCTAACACATGCTCTTTGTTTCTCATACTTTACCCTTAGTGCATGAAAATGTTCACTCTGAATATGCAGGTTGAAATCCCTTGTTCCTTGTTAGACCTAGGATAATCTCTGACCCAGATAATTAGGTATGGGTAGTCCCAGTGTTCATTTCAATTCTACCCACAAGGATGTGCAAGCCTCATTTGAATCTGCTCTTCTTAGTTTAGTCATAGCTATGTTTATACTGGTCTTATGTATTCTAAAGAGCCTTATAAAAGTTCTTAATGGTCTATGGAGGATGGAAAGATATTTGAGTTTTTATTTTCAAGTGCACTTGCTACATTCAAATGCCTTAAACTTTTTCTTGAAACAAGTTGAAAACTTACAGATTTCTTGTTGCAGCACATGAAAAACCACTGATGTAATTGCTGATACACCAGAGTGTCAGGCTACCAGCCAGAGGGATCTCTACAGGTTGGAAAAATGTGCCAACAGGTGACACATCTGGGGTGTTGCAGGAGAGGTGGGCATAGTGGAGATGGTCTGCTGAAGGGCAGCAAAGGTGGTCACAGAAGGCTGAGAGAGCTGGGACTTTTTAGCCTGGAGAAGAGAAAGATCAGAGGGGATCTCATCAGTGTGTATAAATATTGATGGAGGGAGTAAAAAACCCAAAGGTAGGCTCTTCTCAGTGGTATTTAGGCACAGAACAAGAGGCAAAGGGCACCATTTGAAATACAGGTAGTTCCATTTAAGCATGAAGATGACTTTTACTTTGAGGATGATCAAACACTGGAACAGGCAGTCAGAAAAGCTGTGACCGTTCCTACAGAATCTGAAAACTTGACTGCACATGGTCTTGGGCAACCTGGAGTAGATGGTCATCAGAGGCACCCTCCAGCCTCAACTGTTTCCGTGGCTGTGCAATCACCTTGGTGAGCACAATGTCCCCTTGGCAAAGGGCTTTATGTCTATTGTTTGAAATTGCCTTTTTGTTCTCTCTGGACCCAGAAATTGATTCAAGGGGTTGTGCTCCAGTGTCTTCATAGTCACTGAGATGAGGTTGAGCAGCCAACAGTTTGCCAGGTTCTTTTCCCAGGTGTTTAAAAAGCGTTCATTTAGTTAGCCTTCTTCCAGCTGTCAGTGACCTTTCTGTTGCTTAACCCCCCTTCAAAAGTACATAAAGCAGGACTTTAACGCAACATTGTGGTTGTAATTTCTTTTCAGCTTTGTGGTTAAATTCTATGCAGTCCCATTGATCTGAATCCATCCAGCTTATGCCTGCAAACTGTTGCTTCCCACAATCCTACCTAACTAAACAAGTATGGGGAGAGATTCAGAAACAGGGTTTTCTTGTGAAAAATGATGTAAAAATATATTCCTGTAAGGTCTTTTTCCTGTTTTACTTAAAGCTCCTTAGCAAAGCAAGGCTTTTGCCAAAGATGCCACTTGTCTTGCACAGTAAGTTTCTGCTCAGCATCTCTTCATCTTCACGGTGGTAGGCCTAATTGGAAGACCTGAATTTCTGGCCCTGATGGTAGCTGTTCCCTCTCCTTTGTGACTGAGGCTCCGACCCTATTCCTTAGCAGAAGAACTGCAGTGAGAAGGAAGCCAGCTGCCCCAAAACATCTGCTTTCAGAATACACCCCTCCTGGGTAGGGGTTCTGTGTCTTTGTGATATTCCTCCTCTGCTTCCATAACCATCCCACACCACTGACATCACTTGACTGGATCTTAGGCTTTTGTTTTTGCAGAGGCTCTACGAGGGTCCTCACAAGTGTCTGTTCACCCTCAGCCCTGATGGAGGGAAGCTGTTTGCCCCTTCCTCCAGCTCCCATGCCTAGTGCTGCAGGCTCCCCTCCAGCTGTGGAGACCATCCTCACCATTGCTGGCCCAGGAGTGCCAGGAGCACACTTTGGTTTGAGACCTCCACAGTAGTGTCCATCCTCAGGAGCTGCATGTGGAGCAGGGCGGTTTCCCTGCAGGGGATGTCTGCACCACTTGAGTGAGGTGTCAGCCTCAGGGCTCCTTCTCTCCTCCAGGCAAACCCCTGTGCACCAGCTTACCCTGCGAAAACCAGCTCTGCCACGAGCTGCTGCCTTGCGTGGTGTCCGACAGTTACTTCAGGTCACTATTTGATGAATGTTGAAAAATTTTACTCCTCCATGAGTTAACTTGAAGGGAGGTAAGGTGTGCCTGCATCTTGGACATTGTCAGACTAAAGTGGGATCTGAATATGCTACAGAGATCTTGAAAATCTGTTGTTGAAAATCTCATTAGAGAGCTTTCCTTATACACTTAAACAGCTACTGGTAACAGGCTCTTTTGAACATGATGGCTTAATTTACACATCCATGTTTGAAAATCTTATCTGGAGTTCATTTGCAGTTCAGTCTTTAGTTATGTTTATAATGTTTTAAATTCTACTTGTAAAAATGATCGCATAGCATCATACAAGTGCTACCTTTCATTTATAAATTTCAATGCAGGTAAATTATGGAAATTCTGCTTAGTGCAATGATGAGTAAATAGCCTTTGTATCTCTCTGGGCTTGTCTTCAGGCAGACACTTAAAGAAATGTATTCAAATTAACATTTCAGGCAGTATCCTAAATCACATAATTGTGCATCTCTCTGTACTTACAGCAGTAAAGTGGCTTTAATTTTGAATTATTTTCAATTGCCTTAATTTGTTTTATTTCAGTTTATTTTGGAAGCGAGATAAGTTACTGGAACAAAGCAACTTGAATTCAGAATAAGAGCGTTCCTAGAGGAATTTAAAACTGTTTAATGACTTCATAATACACTCCTTTTGTATTTTCGTGTAGTTAAGCCCCAAGCACTAAACAAAATGTGCACAGCTTGTTAATTCTGAAGAAAAGAAGTGTTTTCAGGTTAAAGAGGTTCTTCTAAGACTAGTTGGATAATAGTGCTTAGATTCTTTGCATAAATGGATTAAACCATTCATTTTAAAATGTTGAATACCCATTTTAATAATTCTATGCACAGAATCATCTTAATGAATCATATTATGTAGCTCAATTTATTGTGAAATAGCATATGGAAGATCCTTTTAACAGCTGTGAAAGATCCCAAATGTTCTAGCTTGACAAAAAATTGAAGGCCCTTTTGAAACATCCAAAGGAATATTTGAAACCGAGGGATTGTATAAATTTATTGTGTAAAATTTTATATAGTTTTGCGCAGAAGCTTAGTTCTCCAAAACAACATTTGCATAAAAATTCTCCTGCATTGAATTTTTTTTCTCACAGAAAAGAGGTATTTATTGCAGATTTCTTCAACGTTTTCCTTTCTGTACATAATAACCAATATTCAGAACAATGCTGTTTACCCTGGTATTCATCCTATCGTACTTTAGAACTGTACAGCAATGGCACTGGCAATTGGAAACACCTCTGCCAAAGATGAGCTGACTACACATAATGGCTACAAGGTGAATAAGGGTGAAGCAGATCTGGCCCAGATCCTTCCCCAAAACCTTCCCAGGGTGCTCCTGGGGTCAGAACCCAGCCCCCCGACCCTATTTAAGTTGTACCAGTTTGAATAAAGCTTCTCTCTCTGTGCTCGCTTTTGCAGCACCCACCTCACTCCCTGGAGTGTGTCCCTTTCTTTCCACCCCCCACCTTCTCCTTAGGACCACATATACTGGCAAAAACCTGGATGGGGAAGGTGACTAAGAGAGTAAGAGCTCCCAATTTAAGGACTGACAAATACATCATGAAAAAGCTCTTGGAATAAAGGATCTAAGAATTCGCTTAGCTTCTTCTCTTGATTAGAGAGAGAGAGATTGTACCAATCTCTGCTAAAGAATAGAAAAGCAAAAAGAAAACCAAGATAAAGCCAAGAATACAAGCCTGGCCACTTAAGTTCCAGACACATCCCATGAGTATAGACATTCTTTAAATTAAAACTGTAAATTGTAGAGAAAGTGTTTAATTAGAATATGATAGACAATGATAACTAAATAGATAGCACTGGATTCTCCTTTGCTTTTTATGCAGATGACATTTTGTGCTGCCACTGTAAACAGTTGAAACTCCTGTTTCATATAGAAGCAAACACATTGTGAAGTGTGCTTAGACAAGAAAACAATGGAGAGAAATGGTAGCTTGCACAAAGGTCTGATTTAAAAGAATTTTACAGAAGAAATTAAAAATTTAATAAGCAGAAAACAGCACAGGGAAAACAGTAACTATGTTTATAAAATAAAGAACTGAACAAAAAATCAGAAAAAAATGGTCTTTTCAACACCTGTCTTTACCATTCTATACTAATATGGGACCTATAGAATACTAATACTGTTTGTGTTTACTTCCACACCTCACTGTGTATTGGATCTGAGTGAAATGTGAGAACTTACACCTGGTTTGTGAATGGCTGACAAGCAAATTTAGCTTGATTTGATTATTTTTCAGTCTACTCTACACCAGCCTTTTCTTAAAGAACTCAGCTCTAGCTGTTTTACTCTGTTGGAGCTTTTATTATTTGATGAAGTGTTTTCAATTGGAAAAGGGAAATATGCAGTGCTTTTGAAACAGGAACATACACAAACCTTAAGAGAATTGTGTTAGACCCTAATCAATAATTTAAGGGAAATATAATTGGTTAATTCAGCCTATTTTCCAGTGTCTGTACACAGAGATATAGTCATGTTGAGTTAGTAATTTGTCTGCATATTCTCCCTTTCCTCATATACTGAATTGAAGCAGCTTTTGTTAAATACAAATATTTGATACTCAAGCTGCATAGGTTAAAATTTTATATTTCAGACTAATTTGCACTATTAGCAGTATGTTCACTTGAAAAAAGAAAAGTGATTTCCCTGATACAAAGTGCAGTATGAAAATATATTTACAGGAGAACCAAGTGTCTGAAGCTATAAAACTAAACAGAAAGATGGGAAAAATGCAAAGAGATGGAAAGGTGATCAGAATAATACAAATTATAAGATTTAGTGTAGAATAGCTGAGGTCTTTCACATAGGTTCCTTAGTACTCTGTCTGCTATGACTAACAATCCTGGCAGCTGCAGATATCACTGAAACTGAATTTTACATGAGAGCAGTTACAGGAGACTTTCATTAAGTTTGGAGTCAGTGAGACTCAGCTGCTTAAATTGTCACTGAGAGCAAGTTCAAGAGGAAATGATCACTCAGCTCTTGTAGCTGCCTGGGGATTTTTCCCATGGCCCAGATCCTTGTTAATATTTCTGTTGGCAAAGCCCCTCATTCCCCACGCCAGATGCCAGCTTGGGAGACCACAGTGTTTAATTCCTTGGAGAATGAAAACTGTTTTACCTGAAATCTGGAAAATATCTGAGCAGTGATTTTTGTTTGTTTGTTTGTTGCTGTTTTAGTTTTCTTTTTAATTAGGTTGAGTACATTATATAGGATCAATCACACCAAACTTAAACACTTAGTACATCACGTAAAGAGAAGTTTATTCAAACACAGAATGAATTGCACAGTGACAGAGAATCCTCTCCTAGTGTTTGGTGCTAATGCCTGTGCATACTAATGCGTATGTGACTGAGTGTCAGACCTTACAAGCTCACATATTAAATGAATGAGAGCAGAGAGGAAGAACAACTAGAAAGAAGGGTGATACAGGGACTAGATGTCTCTGCAGTTGGCAGTATAAGAAGGCTAACTGTATTTTTTCTAAGGACCCCTACTATTTAAAAAGCTAAATTCCATCTTTTTATGTCTTTATTTTTTGTATATTATGTGTTCCAACCCCATTGGCTTAGCTGGTGTTTTCACAATCAGTCATGCATCCTTCTGAAAGGCTTAGCTATGTGTGTGTATGTGTGTGTAAGTTCAATGCATATGTGATGGACTCAACCACAAGGCAGAAAAGAAAATCATGTTTCAGTGCTCTTAGTTCAGGAGCCTTTTCATGTTGCCACCTTTCTGCTTTTCTGTTACAGTGGTTCTTGCATTATAAATAAGGGCTCTGCTCCTGCTCTAACATTTTTCCTTCAGTGAGTAACTAAATACAGCATTTTTTTACTTCAATTAATTCTTCATTTATCTGTTCCTGGACTTGATGCATATTCCAGAAGGGTCCCTGATTGCTGGGTGTGCTCGAGGTGGGACTGGAGTGTCCCTTCCATACTCTGAGAGTCCAATGGCTGAAGCTGTTTCTGTGGTTTCTTCTCACATGAGGAATGTTTTCTCTAATTACTGCAGCTCTGATTCAGAAAAGCCCTGGATTTCAACATTGGCTTCCACATGGATAGAAGTCTTTAGGGATTTCCTGAAGTGGAACCACTTTCCCTCCAAACAAATAGCCAGGGTACAGAACACCATACTATAAAATTAGGTGACTTAAGAACTATTAAGAAATATTAAGAACTATTTTTGCTTGTTATTTAAAAATATCACACAGGATGTGACTCAGTGGCTGAAATAAATACTGGGACTAGATATTTGCCATTTAAGTGATGTAATAATAATATTGTGCTTTGCTGTTCAAAACTCATTAGCAGAGCATGACTACTAAGAAGAAGTATGGGTGGATTTTTGAGCAGTCACTGTCACATGGCTGTGCTTTGTTGAGCCACTCAGAAGCTGCCTTGACTCATTTCAGAAGACTGAACATTCACTCTTCACCTTACATTTGAGACAGTGATGGTGTCAGCACAAACTCTTTGGTAGAGCCCTTGTACTGTGATAAGTGTTCTGGAGATGTTCTTATGATAACTGCAGAGTTTATTTCATTGGTTTTTAAAATCAGGTTTTAAACCTCTGAAGGACTAAATATGAAGATGCATTATGAAAGAATTTAATCTTTGAAGCCAATTGAAGACTTCTGGTTCCATAAACTTCTTATGTGGAAAAATGTTCAAGAAGGACTGGAATGGGTTCACGGACTCATAAATTACTGAAAGTAGAAATGACTCCTACTTATTATCTAAAAAAAATATTGTAAATTCAAATTTTACTTGTTAATGTTAAAAATTGAACTGAGTTCAATTTGTTTCAAGAACCATCTGTCCTAGAAATGCCTCTGTGCTTGTATATCAATTATGGAGCTATGATCTTTATGCTTACAGATTCATTAGAAGATTGGCACCCATTTTTGTTCTTTTTTTTGGTTAAGTTTCATGGAATGAAATCCTATTTTGAATTGAAATGCAAAGATTTCATTTAAATATTCAAATCAACCTGCAAAAGATCTTTTAAATCTGCTTTCAAAAACCTACTCTCAGGATGAAGTATGTCACAGGTAAAATTCAGACTGGGTTATTTTAGAGTTGTTTGAATACTTTTTTTCAGTTGAGAGTCTTAAAATTATTCAGTGGAAGTGATTGCATTACTTACTCCTCGGTGGAACTGGCTGTTCAGTAACTAGTGTATAACTGATTTAGTGACTTAGAAACCCCAGTTCATTATGGTGATGAGCATCAATACACTCATCACCAGCATGGATTCTTTTGTAAGCTTTTGTCACTAAACTTCAATTAAGTGCTAGTTCTAGGGTGGTTTGACATCCCAGAGGAAAAGTCCCCTTGACCTGCCACTGCCCTTAACTCTTGTGAAATACAGAGGAGCCAACAGCATTGCAGTGCTCTCACCCAGGCACCCCCTGGGTGTTGTGACACTGCAACCTCGACAGGTGGTGGAAAGTTTAAAGATAGCAAAACCTGGTAAAATAAACAATGAGTGAAAAGCCATCAACTTCAGAATCAAGATCTAAACATAGAGTTTCGAGATACATATGCCTGTTTATGTAATATGCTAGTTTTCTACAACAATTTCAGAAATTAAATTCCATCCTGTCTGTGCCTCCTTCAGTTTGTGATGCTTTGCTGTTTTCCACAGGTGTGTACTTGAAGTGTGTTATTAACTTTGATTAGGGCGTGCAAGACAAGTGACATGTAATTCTACTTATTATTTATTTTTACTGCTTGATTGCTTTGTTTTTAGTGAAGTTAGATGAATAAATAGATAGAAGATGTGTTATGTAAAGCTGTTTACTTAACACAGCTTTGGAAAGAACATCACTGTGATATATATTAACTCATGCCTTAATAGATGTTGATAATGAAGGCCAGTCATAACCTTGAGAATGAGTAACCATTAATTAGATTAAGTTTCTTTAAATTCCAAGACAAATGTACGGAAGGACAAATATATGAAAGAGAAGAATAAATAAAGGAAAAGGGACAGGATGGGGAAAAACAACAGGGAAAATGTTGCCTGTGGCCAAAGATAAGGTTCTTGAAAGGTCTCTGATGGCTTTTGCAGAAGAAAGAGCCATTAAGCTCAGAGAATTCTGGAAAAGTTTGGTTGGGGAAAAAAAGATTTCTTAGAATTCATCCTGTACAGGATCATGTAAGAGAAGCTGGAATGCTTTGGAGGATACACAAAAAATTCAATTTTGCCCAATGGGTTTAAAAATAAAAGATACCTCTAAGGGGTGAGTCATGCTACCTAATGTTAAAACACAACTGGAAGTCCTACTTTACATTACAGAACATGACTTATCAAGTCTGTTTTCAGTGCTTTTGAATTACTTAAATTTTTTTTTTCTGTTGTAACTTATCTGTTGTGATGGTTGGGTGCAACTCTTTGAGAAGGTTTTCACCCTTTTCTCCATTGCATTGTGAAATTTCAATTAAGTACTGTCAGAACTTCAAAGAGGGTCTGCCACAACAGCTCTTTGAACCACAGGTAACAGAAGGTGGTTGGAGATAAAGAATGAAAGATTATGAAAAAGAATAAAAATAACTTTCCTTCAGCTGTCATCAAGATGAAAGAAGTGCTATTTGTCTAATGTCCATAGCTGTTTGGGTTTATGTTTTGTTCTTCTCCTTAATAACAAGATGGGTGACAGTACTGACAGCATTATGGCTTGATAATAGAGTCTGAAAGGTGAAAAACCTCTCCTAAGGTTTTCTTCCCAGTACTTTTGAAAGTACCAGCTATTTGGGGCAATCTTACCCATTTTTAAAGAAAAAAAAAAAAAGAAGCTCAGAAAAAAAGAAGCAATGTCTGGTAAGGACAATTTAGCAGGGAAATTATCTCATTTCATCCTCTAATTTGAGGTAGAATTTGAACAAAGAGCTCTTGAAGTGCTGTGATGCCTTCCGGCCCCTCACCAAAGGAGTACGTCTGTTAATTTAGTCAGCCCTTCCTGCAGCCACAGCAAGTTGGAAAGATATTTCTCTTTCCCCTTCAGCCTTCAGGCTGGTCTAATTGAGGGCAGTGAACTACTTTCTTCTTCTTGTGAAAGACACTTTAATAAATGGGTTCCACTTTGTACTTTTTTTTAGGGCTATTCAGCTTTAAATGCTCTTCACAAGATGGTGTCATTTTAGTTACTCCATATTCTTCACTTAGTGTGAGATCTTTAAGCAAGGGAGAACTCTTATAAATTTCATCTGACTAATAGATAGTTCTGCCACAGAAAAGCATTGGTGAGTCAGATATTTTACTAGGCTTGATAGGCATATATATAAAAGACACTCTGAGCAAAAAAACCCCAGACCTTATTATTATTTAGTGTTTACAATGCAAAAGAGAATTCTAACCCTCATATTTCTCAAAGGATTATATGGCTAAAGAAAAACATGACAAATGCATTACCTTGTAGGAGACATTTCTTACCATAACCAGACATCACTCAAGATTGAAGTTATACGTGTCTCTTGTAGGGTCAGGAAAGAACTTGTCAGCTTGCTCATTTGACAAACACTGACAATCCTTTGCTAATTTGAGGTAAGAATGGGAAATAAAATGTCATACAGGTTTCCACAATGCACTTTAGGAAAGAAGGAGAGATGACTCAACTGACTGCAGTCAGATGTCAGAGATGTGACTGGAATTGTCCTATTTGCAAACTAGTTTCAGTAGAAGACTTTTGGGTCTACAGGTTAGGTGTTGCAATTAGCACTTGTGACTACTGACATTGAATTCAAAACCCAGTTTGGCAGTCTATCTGCTAAATGAGAAGAGCTATGTGTCTGAGGAAAATGTTTTTAAAAAAAATTAGAAGGCAATCAAGGGAAAGACACTGAAAACAGGTGTGTGTGTGTGAAATCCCACTTCTTTCTAGCCTTAAGACACCTGTCTTAGCTATGTAGAGACCAGAGGTCTCTCTAACAGTTTTTGGCAATGTTAATTGCTAGTTTACTAAGCTACTAGGTAGTGCAATATAAACCATAAAGACTTGAATCCTGTCTTCCATGATTAACTTGAGCAAACTATGCTGCAGGATAGAGCCTCCCCAGGGCAGTGGTCACAGCACCAAGGCTAACAGAGTTCAAGAAGCATTTGGACAACACTCTCAGGTACATGATGTGACTCTTGGAGATGATCCTCTGCAGGGCTAAGAGTAGGACTTGATGATCCTTGTGAGTTCCTTCCCACTCAGAATATTTTTTCTGTAATACTGTGATGCTGTGAGTTAAGGTTTTTGCTCTGGGACGTACAAGAAAATCAACATATAAATGAAGGGTTTATTATTTCTGAAAAGTTCTGGCTATTTCAGTATTTTTGACAAGTTTATTCAATCCTTATAAGCAGAAGGTACTTCTCCTTCCTGGACTAAAAGTTTACAACAGTAACTGAATGTCTAGATACACAGAGCTGATTACACAGCTATTACTGAGTACATTTTATCACCTCAAATAAAGTAATAGAAAAGAGTCCATGATACCAATATCCCTGTATCACCAAGGGCTGCTGCCCCAGGAAGCTTTGCCTGAAGTCAATACAAGTGCTAACAAGTCATTCAACCCTGAGCAAGTCAGTGTAAGTTCTTGAGAGCACTAGTCATTATTTTTGGCATAGCACTTGTTATGGGTCTGTGATGGGCCTGAGAGCTGCCCCTCTGGCTTAAGATACGATCATTATTTTCCATGTGTGTGTTTTGTTCAGGAACAGCCTGAAGAGGTGTGAGGGCTGTATCACAGCAGGATGGAGTAGTGGATGTTTTCATAGCATTATGTCTAAGCAGTATTTCAGGCTTTGAGAATGCAAGAGAGCAGTGGCTGCTGCAGGGGTGTTGGACGACTGTGAGGGCTTGAGGGAATCCAGCCTGGACTGGACTTGCGTACCGGGAGCCTTGTGGAAGAAATTGTGTTTGAGGAATTAGCAGAATCTTCAGCAGACCATGTCTGCTCCACTGGGCCTTGTACTTAGGGCTTGAGAAACCCAAATGTTATTTATGTAGTCTGTATTTTATCTGTGCTCATTAGCTGGAAAGAGCAAAAGGGACAGCGTTTGCTCTGTGCAGTGTACTGTGAGAAAATCCATCTTGGCTGAATCCAAGGTTACATGAACTGAGGTTCCCTGGCATCTGAGTGCAGGTAAGATTTACTTGCTGTCTATATGCCTTTTCTTATCCTGTCTCATTGAAGCAGTTATCTTATTAAGCTGTTTGTTGCTGGATCTTTCTTACTGAGATACAGGAAGAGCCCTGCATTCTCTCTCACTCCTGGGGCAGAACAGTTTTCAATACTGAGCAGTCCTGGGATAAATTATCTCAAAGGCAGCCAGTTTGGCCCACTATGGCTAAAACTGTATAATGTGTAGATAATCAGGGAGCAGGATCTTGGAATTATTTACCACTATAAGTATACTCATTATTTAATTTTGTTATTTATTTAAATAAATATTATTTAATACATAGCCATAACCTATTTCAAAACAATTTTTAAATTATAGGAGGAAATGTGAGACCCAAGTGCAATAGATGGCTTTAGTACTACCTTTTCTCTCCTGCAATGTATTTCCCATCATCAAACCCCCTCATTTTCCTTGCAATACCTCTAGAAACCTTCATTTCACATGGGAAGATAATTTATAGACAAAATGTACAGGAATAAAACCAAAATAATTTACCTCAATTTATCTCATATTTAGACCTGAGAAACTCATATAACTTCTTTATACAATTCAGATAAGAACCAGCCAGGGTTAAGATTGATGTCTTTTTAAATGCATTGCTTCTGACACATAAATATTAACTTCTGTGCAAGCGAAAATTCTCCAAAGATGTACAACATGGATTTAATGAAAAACAAAAGTGATTTCCACTTCTGCAAGCCCTCTGTTTAGTTCTGATTTTATGTGTCTTAAAAGAATTCTCAAAAAAACCCAATCTATTTGTCCACATGATAAAATTGCTCAATTGCACAGCTGAGACTGGGACTTATAGCAGGAATTACAGTCAGAAGGTAACTCTCAATAGCACTGCTTATTGGAGTGTGAATGTTTAGAAACCAGGTCAAAGTGTTTGAAATGTAGTTGTTTGCATGGCTTGTTATTATACATTCCAAAAGAGGTGGTTCAAGTATCTTAAAATTCAAAGTGTAATATGAGAGGCAATTGATCATCACTAAATGTGAGCTATGGAGAATTAGTTTACCTTGAGGGCTCCTCTGTAAAATGTGTGTTGTGACTCTACAACTAATATGACAAATTTCTCCATTCACCCAGAAGAGGCAGATAAGTTTATTTTTCCTAGTTGGTATTCAGAATTCCATGGGTAGAAAATGAACTATTAGTTAAATGTAGTGTTATGAAAAATCCCGTTTACAGCACTGCATCTGGCATCTTCTTGCCTCATTATCTTTCTGGAATAATATAGTTAAATGAATGTGGTAAGGAAATGTTAATCTCCCTTAAGACCTATGACCTAGGAGACATTTCTGACATTTTCCACTAAACTTCTTCACCTCATGAGCTTCTGATACTCTGATACCATTGGCCAACAGTAACTATCATAGAAGTTAACTGGTGTTTTGTTGGTACAACTGATGATGCTTCCCTTTCTATTCAATGCATCATTGCAGTTCAGAAAATGAAACAGGATTTTCAAAAAACCCAATAGTTTTTAGTTTTTATCAGAGATGAAACTTTCTCCTTCCTTGTCACCCTACTAAAGAACACATACTGCATTATGCATTCATAAGCTTTTTGGCTGGTACAACATTTTGCTGGTATATCTTCTTGTCTCAGAGAAAGATTGCAGCTAACATAAGCACTCACTAAACCAGTGTTGTTATGATTACCCCAGGAGATCTCAACAAGCCAGCTAACATTAAGTGCTATCATATTCTGACAAACTGAAGAGGGCAATAGTGCATTTGAGGGTGAAGGGAAGTGATTTCCAGGAACTTAGAACTTTGTAATTACTTTTACAATTTAATTTACAAATATGACAATATCTGAGATAATTAGAGTCAAAATTAGCCAGCCTGAACTTTCTTCTGCACTCTGAATGAATGAAGTAATAAAACAAATTGGAACTGGTAATACAAGAAAAAAATTGCCAAAGCTTGCATGAAGCAAGAAGGCTTAATTTACTTCTTCACAACTTACCATTGCATTAGGATTTTTTGTTAACAGTGCCCAAAACCAATATAAATGAGTCTTTAAAAACTTCTTGTAGAAGCAAGGCAGGACTGATAATAGATTTATTTACTGTTCTTGCATCATTATTTTAGTATAAGTAATCTTTCAAAAGCTGCAGTCTGGATTGTATTTTGCTAAACTTGTTCATTGACAAATCCTGTCCCTGGCCTGAAGAGTTTCAAGACCAATGCTTTGATCTGGTGAATTCAACAACATGGAGAAGAGGATGTCTGAAAATAATACAGCCAGGCTTGAGATACCAATGCATCTTGAGAGCCCTGGAAATGTGTTGTTCTATTGCAAATAAACAGTATCAGCTACTCCAGCTACTGTTGGCTTTAGTGCACATTAAGTGGGTTTTACCATCTGTCACCTCTTCCCAACTGCTATTATTTTATAATTCCCACTGTCCCTTTCTCTGCTTTCCTATGAAGACAGGCTGGGAGAGCTGGGGTTGTTCAGCTTGGAGGGGGGAAGGCTCTAGAACAGCCTTCCAGTACCTAAAGAAAGCCTACAAGAAAGCCAGAGAGCTTGTAGTGTGATAGGACAAGGAGTTAAACTGAGTGCAGGTTTAGATTGGATATTAGAAAGAAATTCTTTATTGTGAGAGTGGTGAAGCAGGAACAGGTTGTCCAGAGAAGCTGTGGATGCCCCGTCCCTGGAAGCTGGATGCCCCATCCCAAGGCCAGGTTGGATGGGGCTTTGAGCAATGTGGTCTAGTGGAAGGTCTAATGGATGGTGTTCCCTCTCTATGGCAGGTGGTTTGGAGCTAGATCATACTGAAGGTTCCTTTCAGCTCAAACCAGTCTATGATGCTTTCTGTATACAGACAGGAGAATTTGGGTCTGACCAGTTCCTTGGGATATTCTTTTGCAAATTTCCTTCCAGGGCTCCACAAACATAACTGCCCTCATCCTTCCCATGGTATTTCCCCCATTATTCCACATTGTGGTTCTTTCACCAGTTTCACATACATCTTGCAGCAAAAGAATTATTTTTTTTTTTGGTAAAAACATCAGTTTCACCAAATGGAAAAATGTTCATCATTAATATGTTTATTTTGAAAGCTCAGGATGCAGACAGCTAGCCCTACATTCATTTGAAATTTGCTCTATCCTTATATTCTACAAATGAAAACTCTCACTGCAGTTTTGCTTACTTAACTGGGCCAAACTGACCACTTTGCTATGATTTTCAATGGGTGAAATTTACCTTTTCACATTCTGGTTTGAGTTTCTGCAAGTGAAATTTGCTTAACTCTGTTAAAGGTGTTATTTATATCTCAAATGTGGCTCAGTAACCTCTCAGACCAGCAAAGGAAATTGCTGAAGCTATTGCAATTACTTTATTTAAGGTTTTATGTTCTTGATTCTTCTATAACAGCAAATTGCCCCTTCATGCATTCAAATTTCATCCAAAAACCAATACATGAGCTTCTCTCCACACTTTCTCAGTCTTGGTCTGAAGCAAAATTATGCAACACCCTATGACTAATCTGTTGTGAATAAAGCCCAGAGTTATAATTTCTGCCTGTTCTCTGAAAGTGGACTTTTGAGGATACTCCTTGAACACTTTATGCCAAACATGACTTTTGGATATTCATGCAATTAAAACAGGGGCCTTCAGTGCTTTTGGCAGCTTTGTTTATAAGTCCAGCTGCATTTGGCTTACTTTAATGCTGCAACCTCATTTTGCCTCCGACTTCTTTTCCTCTGTCTTTTAAAACCAATGAAATGACTGAGACAATTTAAATGATCTGTGCATTTGTCAGTAAATACATCTATATCTTCAATTAATTTACTTTTAAACTTCACATTGATTACTGTCTGACCTTAAACTCTGATCTGTGTTCTCTTTGAAGGTCAACATTTTAAATTCACCACCACTGGTAAATAGTGGAAGGTAGCTGTGCTTGATGGCACAATATTATAATATATCAACAAAATAAAGTGATTTTAAAACACTGGCACATTGCAGCAGTAAGTCAGTAAAACAAAGGGAAACAAAAGAACTGTTTGTGTGAGATTTGTGAAGATCTCATATAAGGAATCTGGATGTTGTTTCAGTGAGAATTTTTTGCTGTAAGATTTTTTTTTTGTGTTTCTTGCATACATGATTTTAAGTGCATTCTGTTCCACAGCATTGGCATTAACAAGGGTAATTTATAAAATCTGTTTTCTTTAAGCTAGACTTCACTGAAATGCACAGCCCCAGACATTCCCACCTCTGTCCCATGGGAGCAGCTGCGAATTGCCTTTGCACCTGTACTGTGGACTCATACTTCCTGGGAACATATAGCCTGGCATTTCCACACACATGACGTACAGGGATGCTTCCCTGGACCAGTCCCATGGTGTGCTTGCTGGGAATCTGGAGCTTCTGGGAACTGTTGGACTTCCAAGTCTTGTTGAGTAGGTTTGGTTGTGGGTAGGGGTCAGGCTTTGCTGGATGGTTGTAGTGGAAACTTCTGACAAACAAAATTCTCATGGAATACAATGGTAGAAAGTGAATGGGATCCACCCTAGAACACAGCTGCTCTAGAACAAGTGCTTGAAGTCAATATCATGGAGTACTGCCCAATTCTCAACCTAGATTTTAAAATGCCTAAACTAGGTGTCCTGGTTTTTGATCCTTGTTCTTTTGACTTGACTGGTTACGAGCATACTTGGAGATCTGATTCACAGTGACACCTTGATACCCAGTCTGCTACCTGCTGTTGTATTTAATCATGCACACTACTGTAAGATCCCATCACAAAACCCCATAATTGTGACACCCTCCTTTCCCCCCTCTCCATCTTCATCTTAGATATGAAAAATTGATCTGCTTTCAGGTATTTGGGCAGAATACTTAAAATGGCTGTGTGTCCACCTGAGGATTACTGAAGGACTTTTTTTTATCATAACACAAACTGAAATATTTTTTTCTTCATTCTAGTTCTTGTTGCCTGTCTCTGCATGACTGTTTTCCCCCTTTTCCCCTGAAGCACACATCCTGTCATTTGGATAGGATAGGACAGGCACAACCTTACATGCAAGTTGGCCTTCACTCCTCTTTACACTGTCAATACGTTTATTTACTCTTCATTGTTTTCTTCAACAATCTGGAAAAGGCATAAATAGTGAAGTGACAATGTTTGTGATGATATGTCATCCAAGGTAGACTGAGGCGGACTGCAGAATTACAGGCGTATTTTATACCAGTGAGCAACTGGGTAGGTAAAATGAAATTTACTGTGGCTAAATAATAAAGTGACAAACATGACAAACAAAATTTCAACTTCACTAATACAGTAATGTGTTCTGAGCTGACTGTCATCACTGAGAATGCAACCTGAAAGATTTTTCTATTACAATATTGTCATTGGACACTGGCAGTCAAAAATATATTTAAAGCTTTAGGAATTATTTGAAAGGTACTAGAAAACCAGCAAAAATAATTATGCCAATGAATAAGTCTGCCACAGTTTCATTGTTGGAGTAGTGCATGCAGTTCATGTCCTTCATCTGTAATAGGAATAAAATGAAACCATCCAGTGCAGAAGCATATTCTGTACAACAGGTGCCACTGAACAGTTTCTACTCAAGCTACAGCTATGACGTGCAAAATTACAGTCCCTTTCTCTATCTTCATCCAGTTTGAAACTTACAGTTTCCATTGCATTCTTGCACTGTAGGTCTTCTACTTTAAAGTAGAAACTTTTAAAACGCCTTTAAAAAGAGGCAATTTAATTATTTATTTAGACAAATTAAAGAGAAAATGAAACATCTACTGAGTAAAAAGACGTAACGGAATGAGAAATCAAATTTCTATGCAGAATATAGAGAATATGTAGTTAAAGGGAGCAGGACATAACAAACTAAAGAAAAGCATGGAAAAAGAAGAAGGAAGAAAGTTGTGTCAGAGTAGCTGTGTGCTGGCAGTAAAGATTCTCCCATAAGTGCTGTGGTTGTTCAGATCCTGACCAAGGCAAGTGCTGAGACATGCCCTGCCTGGCCACTGGAATCAAGGGCGGGACACTGCAAACAGGGATCACTCAAAGTGCCAAGTGTTATGTGTTATCCCTTAACAGCTCTAGTGGTGTCCCTGAGGAACCTCACATTTTTAGATACTGTGTGTTCTTTATTCTATTCCATTATTACTTTGATGCATCGCAAAGATGGAACGTCACATTTGGGAAGGAGCTACCTGCAGAAGAGGGTTGGAGAATAACCTGATCAGATGGTGATCAACACCTCTGGTCAATAGAGGTCAATTATTCACATAATTTCCATGAAGAAAAANCCCCCCCAACCTTGTTCTTCCTTGATTGTTACATATCTGATAGTGATGTGAGGTACTGTCATGTGACACAGGCAATCACTTTCTCACCATGTCTGTTTACCTGCATGCTTTTCCTCCATTATGCCTTCACTTTTTAACAGCTTTACAGATAGAACAAGTCTGCTTTCTTAACCCCACAATCACAACTTTATTGCTACGTGTTGAGCTATAGGATAGGATAGTGTGTAGGATAGTATTTATAGTGCTCACATTTCCAGTTTGTGGCCACTCCTTCTCACACAAATATCAATAAAAACACAGGTGTCTGCATGAAGAATGAACCTGTGGTCACACAGGACTCCGCCATCACACTCCAGGCTACACTGATTATTTATGTACAGACTTGGCTTGGTGATACAATCTGTTGACTATCTCAAAACAGTGCAAAAAAGAGAATTAACAGTCTGGTTTGAAACTCAGAATACAGCCTCATTGTACAAACCTTAATAACAATTTAATCAAAACATGAATTTGGGTCCTTTTAATTGGATTGGAAATACACTTTCACTGTCTCCTAGGTAATTAAGTGTAATTAACACGTGGTTGTAAATGCCACTGCAGACAATAGAAATGTCGAGTTGGGAGTCTATGCGAAAACTTGACGGAGAAATATACTGTGACTGCATGGGGTAAGCTCTCACCTTCCTGCTTTGTGCTGTGGCTTTGATCACTTGCCACTGTAGTTCAAAGTTTGGCAAATCTATGTTAATTTTTTTAGAAAACTTTACCCACTTAGTGCTTTTCATCTGCCAAAATCTTTGGAGTCTCAAAGCATAGAGGACTTTAATCTCAGCTTTGTTTTGAGGGAAAGAATGAGCAGGAAAATTGTAAAGAGCGTAGAAAGAAGAGTATGGCAAAATTTAGGTAAGGGCAGGATGTTATAAATTCAGAACTCACTCCCCTTCTGCCAGAAGTGGTTGATATATGATGTTCACATATTATGCAGCTGACCAGGTTGTAGAATTGCTTTTTTTAAAGTAGTGGAAAAACAATTAGAGTGATGCAACTATCAATACTTTTCTACATCATATTTTCAACAAGTCATGGAATTTAAATAAATATCAGTGGATATGAATATCTCTCAAAGTGAAATACTGAGGAAGTCTGTCCCTCTGTTTTAGAAAGACATTTTTATAATAACTTCTTTTCAGCTAAATAATCTATAAAGATTTATATTTTTCAGCTCAGTCACAACTACTGTGGGAATAGTCTTATATATACAAATTATAAAGGTGAACCTGTGTCTCTCCTTTTTCATGTAAACAAATATACACATGACAATCATTCAAAGGTGCACTGGGAAGGTTTGGTCTGGATATTAGGAAGCATTTCTTTAGTAAGAGGATGGTCAAACACTGGAACAGCTTTCCTAGAGAGGTGGCCAATGCTCCAAATCTGTCAATGTTTTGGAGGCATTAGGACAATACCTTTGATCATGTGCTTAAACTTTTGGTCAGCTCTGAAGTAGTCAGACAGTTGGACTAGGTGATTGCTGTAGGTCCCTTCACACTGAAATAGTCTATTCTATATATGCACATGTACACACACACAAAACGTAGAGCAGGGAGAGCAGTGTCAAATTTATACCTATTTACTACACAAACTGATGGCTGATAATCAATAAGAAATATAAAATACTAGGACAGATGCCTTCCCTTTACTATCTTGCTTAAATGTTTTGCAGCTGCTTACTCTACTATCAGGCCATTATAACAACATTAGTGGAATGTGCACTAAAAAATGCAATAAGAGCCTCAAGCACAGTTGCCTGTATTGTTTCTCTGTTGAGACCTCTGAACAATCTGCTGGATTTCCATCTTCTCGTGTCCCGTAGGTACTTCTGCTTCTCCCTTAATCACTTGGCATGTTCAGAACAGCCTAAAAAACAAAGGTGTCAGTTTTTGTGGACTATTCCTAATGCTGGTGAATCTATTCCTAATGGAATAGTATAAAGATACAGATCTCCAAAGCCACCTGCCTGGAAGCGAAGTGGCATGTTGCTGCCCTTTTGCTGTTTTTCTGCATTCAGGGGACTTTTAGCCTTGCATGAAGGGTTGAGTGGTACTTTTGTTCTGTAAAATTTCATGAAAGACATGAAATGGTGCAGTCTGGTGGATAGGAAACAGGAGAAATAGTACAGATAACTGCATTTCTCACATTTGTCTTGATAATTTGGACAAGTTCATTTCAGATTTTTAGTCTGGAGGAAACACTTGAATAAAACTTTTACATGAATCACTGAGATGAAAATGGTATGTGAAATTTAGGATAATCCATCTTCTCTTTATAGACAAAATTTTCCACCCTCATGTCAGCCAGGATGAGAAGGTAGATGAACACTCTTTATCACCTTCAGAGTGGAGTCAGCTGCTTTCCTCCTGTTACTCCTTGAGTGCTCTTGGAAGAAGCTTTCGCAGCCTTAAACAAATCACTCAAGTAATATCACAAAGGGAGCAGCAGCCAGCAGTGGGGTGAGTGGAAATGGTGGAGGAGGGGGTGGCAGGGAGAGTCACAAACACTTCTGCAGCATTTGTCTATGTACCTCTGCAAAGCAAATATTGTTTGTGAAACACTTGCACCAAGTACCATAAAAGCCATAAAAACAGCACACAAACCTCAAGTGATTTGAATTTGCAATGTTCTCCATTAGGATGGGTAATATGAATTTTCACTGGCTGCAGAAAAGGATTCACATTTTTAAAGGCATTTTTCTTCCATTAAAATATTCATCCCCTGTGAAATAAAACATGGATGGAGACAATTCGTTAATGGCAACTTCTAGATTTGGCTTTTAACTACTTTGACAATTGTTCATAACAATACTTCTGGGAATCTGGGTATGTCTTGTTTGCTTACCATTATCAAGTCACAAAGTCCTTACAGGCAGAGGACATGGTTCCAGCCACTTGTGTTGCCTTGCTGTTGTTCTACTGACATCAAACAAATGATTCCCAGTTTATAGCAACATGAAACAAATTAGTCTCTGCCCAAAAGCTGTGAATCCTCACTGTGATCACAAAGTACATGAAAAATTATCAGCTTGGGAAGTGAAGAAATGGAGTGTTTGATGAGAAAATTATATTTTTAAGCATTCCATAAAAAATATGATTTTGAAATACTTAATATCATATTAAAAGTCAGAAATTCAAATATTATCACTAATTGGCCTGCCTTCAATCTCCCCTTCCAGCATACCTGTACTTTGCTCACGTATCCCATTTTTCACCCAATGGTGTCAATAAAAGACTGGAAGTTGACAGCTCAGTTCTGCCTCTGGCAGTTGTCAGAAAGGAGCATGTCACAAGGTCCCTCTAAAAACAAAGTATTTCCATCTGTCAAATCAGGAGCTGTGACTGGCCCAAAAGAAGCCTTTCCACCCATTTGATTTCTGTGGCCTGGCATTTGCCAAACATTCAGACACAATCCATGCCCTGTGTTTATGACATCTGGGAAATCTCCCAGCCAAAAACTGTGTCCGGAACTGTTTAATTTTCAAGATCAGATGAATTCTGTTTGTCATTAAATGAACATGTGGACAATTTATTTACTGTTACAAATGAAGAAGAACAATATTTCTGACTCCTGTCAAGATGTGTCAATGCACTAAATAGAATGTGCTTTTTCACTGAGTTTTGATGTGTTGTGCTAGGAATATGAAAAAATCTGTGGATATGAAATATCCTTCCTTTGTTAATATGACTCTGGAGGACCTTTTTGCACTGTTGCCCTTCCTTCTCTGAATTAAATAGTCCACACTTTTTCTATCCATTTCTATATTACTTTACATCTAAGCTTTTAACCTTGGTTTCATTCCTGGAATTTACGTTATATTAGCTTCAGTCAAAAGGGAACAGAGACTCAATAAGGGCACTTGGGCAGCAATTCTTGTGTTTTATTACCGTGATATTACCTGTGTTAGGAAGGATTAGGAAACAGAACAAGCTCCTTACCCTACTGGTAACATGTGCCCCAGGCTGGGAATGTCGGCTCAAGGGAATTTAGAATTTCCATCATCATTAAAATCCATAGAAGCAGAGCCTCAAATGGCTTTGGGATTAGGCCATGCATGTAGCACGTTGATGATAAGAAATTTTTGCAAGTCTATGTTACTTTTACAAAGTATTCAATAAACATATTCTCAATTTACTTATTTTGAAACATTACCAAAGGATGACACCAAAATGAAAAAAAATTAAATAAAATTAAATAATTTCATCTTTACCCATTGATTTGTTTCTTAATTTTGTTAATAATCTGATTTTTTGCTTTCCAAATCCTACTTTCCAGCTAATTTATTTTGACATATACTGAGCGTGGATTGCCAGATGTTCATTACCACTGACAATTTTGCTATATAGTATTATACATCAACCACTATGTAAACCTCCTTTAGAAAGAACTTTCCTGAATTAAAAACTAATTACTTTCAGTAATTTCTCTTGCCTATAAATCTTGCTCCATTTCATTGCATTTATTTATCTTATTTTGTGTTGCCTTTATAGGATGTGATTTCTTCATGCCTTTAAAGTTATTATGACTTCACAACCAAAAGATTGTTTTCTTGGACATTTGACTTTCTGCTTTATATTCTTTCTTGCAAGTACCCACATTTGTTTCTGTTTCATCTGTAATCAGGCACATCAAAGTTGTTTCCTTCTAATTGGCAGAACTGCTATTTGAGTTTTGTGATCAGATATTTGGATGCACTTCAGGATAAATGAAATAAATTGCTAGGGGAAGCAATGGAAAAAACAAAAGATATTATGGAATAAAACCACAGGAAACGAGTGGCAGAAATATCATGTAAGATTACAAGGATGAATTGTTTGTACTCATGAGTTAAAAGAATTCAAACTATATACCTTTACTAAAGAGGATTTTGAATGAAAATTGATGTGGCTTTACAGGCAACAGTCTTTTTAAATGGAAATCACTGGAGTAGGAAATATGGTGCATATCTACTTCTATTCTTAAATGTTTTGAGCAAAAACCCCAAAGAGCCTGATCATTTAAGATTTCTGATACATAAGACAGCACTTATATCAAAAGCAAAATAAAGTTGTTCAGTGACAGGCAAGAAAATAAAATCAAGACCCAAAATCTACATCCTGTTTCCTCTTAAATTAAGTTAATAATTTTACCCTTGAACTGAAATAAATTTACACTTCAGTTTTCAAAATTGGAACAAAATGTTTTGCACTTTCCAAGAGAATAAGCAAGAAATACAGCCTTTGGTTTATTAAGGCTAAGTTCACATCACATTTGTAAGGAAAACAATTACGAAAAGAACTGTGCATGGAAAGAAAGAAATCCCTTGGTCAGGCTGTAATTCCAGTTCATGTTGGCTATTACAATAATGACTCAGTATTTTGTAAGCCCACAGGCCCTCGCACTCAACGTGCACTGAGGAAGACAGGTAACATTTTTAAATGTGTTAAATGACCTTCCATTAGATTGAACTAATGTTGTCTTCTGTGCAAAGCACAGAGCATTAGCTTACTCCTATGCAATAAAGCTCTGTATCTAACCACAGTAGATGAGCTGCCATGCAGGTGGTGTCACCACATGTCAAGATTTATCACTGTTTTGTTCACATCAAAAAGGAGCTTTTGAGCCTTATTCAACTTTAAACAAAAGCAAACAATTGAAAAGTAATGGGAATAATCAGGTATAGAAAGTATGAGGAATTGGAAACCAGAAAACAAACAAACAAAAAACTCCACAAGAAACCCACCAAAAGAACTAGAGAGGGAAGTTACAGAAGTTTGTCTAAACACTTCCTAGGAAGGAGGGTAGACTTAAATCATGTAGATGTTTTTCCTAGCTGTGCTATGTCTGTCATGTTTTGCTTCTGTACTAAAAGTATCAGGCCTTTAGGTATCACAGGCTTCCCATAGGTAACCCAAAATACCTGTGAGAGTAAACTCTGAGAAAAACAGAAGGCCCTGTTTATCAGTGTCCAGTACTATTTGCTGTCTGACTTCTGTGGATGTGATCAGGGACTGGGTCAGCTGGGAAAGGGAAAATCTTATTCTATGAAGCAAACACAGCAAATTTCAGCTTTGGAGGATGCCTGAGGTGCCATGGATGTCCTCTGAGATGTTTGAGGGATAGCTGAAGCACGTGACATACAGGAAGAGACTGAGAGAAATGAGTTTGTGCAACCTAAAGGAGATAAGCTTGAGGCAAGATATTAATGCAACTATGTAGAAATGATGGAGCCAGACTTTTCTCGGAGCAGCACAGTGATAGGATGAGATGCAACAGAGAGAGGCTGCATTAATGGAAACTCCCATTAGTCACTAAGAAATATTTTCACTATGAAAGTGGCCAAGCACTAGGTGTCCCAAAGAGTCTGTGAGACCTCCATCCCTGAAGATATTCAAGACTTGGTTGTATGTGACCCAGCTCTAACAGGTCCTGCTTTGAGCAGGAGGATGAAAAGGAGACCTTTGGGGTCTCTTTCAATCTGCACAATGTGATGAGTCTTTTTTTGTCTGTTTCTGTGCATGGACAAATGGCCACTACACTATAACAAGAACTACCAGCCCAGCTGCCATATTCCCCTTCCCCTCCCTGTGAGATTGTGTTAATACCATGAGTGTCCACAGCATTATGAGAATACTGATAGTGCACAGGACACCACAAAATTACTCATGCCATCTGTTTTTCTATTGTTAATGATTAAAAATAAAACTCTGAACATTTATTATGTTGGCAGACTGAAAAATACAAATTGGTATTTTGCATTCCCTCACTTAAGTAATTATCAAGTGTCCAAAAAATGAGTGGCAAAGGAGAAAGGGGAGATAAAGCCTATCTTGCATCACATGTGATGGTAATTTAAAAGCAATTTCCACAGAGCTGATCTCATTCCCAGTTATTCTAACCAAATCCTGCAGTTCTCAGCCCAACTTTGTCCTTTAAAAATGTAGAAACTGGTCATCTCAGGAATCCCCCAGAAAGATATGGGGAATAAAAAGTCAGTCATGGGAACTGAGGAATGCTGTGTTGCCCCTGTAGATGATGTCATTCAGGAGTGAGGAGCAGTTAGGGCACTGCCATACCAGCCAGCTTCTCCACCCTTTCAGAAGAGATTGCTGCCGGTGCAGCTGAGGGGATGGCACAGGATGGAGTGGAGAATACCTACATGCTTCCAGTACACAGTGTGCTCATGTTAATGTAGTTCATGGTGTAGGACAGGCAACCACGGCAGGGACCAGCAGTGCTTTTGCTCCCACATGCCAAAGGCTTCAACTCTCACCTGTTAGCACTCTATAAAGTTTTGCCTGGTAAGTACAGGCAAAAGGGAGTTTTCTGCTCATCTTATGTTTTCAATATCATATGTTTTTTAGCAAAGACATCTTCCTGAGTTTCTGTCAGAGCTAGTTTGTTCAAGGCTCAGACCTCCAGTGTTCAGTGTTTCCAGTTTGTCTATTCTACCTGATTTCTTTTTGTTATAAAAACTTTCATCTAGCATTGCTTCTTATCCTTCCCTTTGCCCTCCAGTCGAATCCATCATATCGGAACCTGATTTATGGTGAAGTTTCCTAAATTCATGTAACATATGACAAGAGTAGGCATTTACAAACAAATGTATTGGAAGAATGGATCACCCATATTAGTGGAATCCTTTCAAGGCTTGCCTCCAGCTGCTGGAAGCCTGCATGCTTTGGAGACTATTACATGTCTTGCTTTCTGTCCAAAGATATAACACAACTTGTCTACTGTCTCAGGGTAAAGAGTCTTCAGCCTGCATGGAATTCCTGTCATGGAAATCCCAATCTTGGTAAATCTCTGGTAATTCTTATGGTATATCCAGGTCTTTGCTCTTTATATAGACAATATATACAACCCATGTACCTTCAAACCAAAGGCATACGGCAGAGTACCCACTCTTAAAATATCTCCTTCCCTCCCCTTTTTCTGTTTTTTGCCTGTGGGCAGCCACTGTTTCCCACACTGTTCTAGCCCTGCCTGATCCCACTTCATCATCCCAGTGCACTGGCTGAGTGAACTGACATCCTTAAACCCTTTCTGGGCTGGGAGCAACTGGTCCCTGCATTGCTTTGCTGTATCAAGTAGCTGGTTGGCCATCCAACAGATGACATTAACTGCATCACAAATAAAAGGAACATAAATAATACCTGGATTAATAATTAATCCATCCGTCTCCAGCTGAAAAAAAGGCTATTCAAAATGGATGTTAGGAATCCAGAATTGTTCTCTGCCATTATGAAAATTAAAGATATTGATCTTGATTCACAGAGACAAGTTAAGAACATAAAGATCTCTTGTGGTCAGGAAAATTTGGACTTTGCTGTGAAATTGATTTGCAGTGCTTCTCAATGGAATAAATCTCCTGGCCTCTCTTTGGCTTTACATGATATGTTGAGGTGTAAAATGGTTGAAAATTGGGTCTCATTTTCCCTGATTTGTGTTTGCTGCGCAAGTGCTCGTTGCAGCAAGAATGTATCCATAACAAGAAGTATGGCCCCATTACACACATTTTAATTTGAGGCCACACAGAGGTTGAAATCAGGGTAATTGATTTCATTATGCTAGACTTTATCCATTCAGTCTGGCATTAACAAGACTAGCTCCACATTAGTGAATATACCCTGGATTTTTTTATTATTAAAAATTTATTATTATTATTCTTTATCTATCTCCTAAAACCAATTTTTTGGAACAGAAGACAAACATTTATGTAGACAAGCTATTATACAAAAAGAATAGGGTGAAGGGAAAGAAATTGTCTTTGACAAATTAATTAAAATGTACTAACTAATTATTAATAAAATGTACTTTAATGAGAGCTTAGACATTCTCTGTCTGGAAGTGTCACTTAAAGAAATGTAAATTCCAGTTAAATAAACCTTTTATGAACAATTAGCAATTACATTTTCTGTTTCCTTGAGCAGAATAATCTGTGCCTGCAATGTGATTAGTCCAAGCATGGGCCATGTTTGAGATGCTCACATATATCCCTCTTAGTACTATCAATTAAGATGTGACTGTAACTCTTCAGCACATTGGCACTTTGAATCTATGGCCTTAAGGCCTCTGAAAGAAACTAGAACTACTAAGAAAGTGCTGGACATTAATTCAAAGGTAAGGCTAGGTTATATACATGACTAAACACAAGGTGCTCGATCATCACAAATCTGTCTTCAAAACAGAATAAAATTTAAGTTTGAAAAAAACCCCCACCCTGTTATCCTTCCTTCCATTTTTTCTTTAACTTTTACATAACATGGTATGTGTATTCCTGTTAACAAATTGTGATCCTGTTTTAACTCACCAAGAGCTTTGAGATCATGCTTTCAAACCTGATTTAGTACCATGCAGGTAGAAATTTGCACTCATTTGATTCACTCTTCTGCATCAAGAACAATATAATTTGAAACTCAAAGAAAACAGAAAATGCTGAAGTAAGTTCATATGATTTTGCTAAAAAACCAACCAAACAAACAAACAAAAGAACCAAAACACAAACCCCAGGCCCTTCAAAACCTTGAAAAATATCAGTTTAAATACACCAGAAGTGTAAAAGAGCTTGGACTTTATTCCATTAATATACTTCCATGTATTTTTCATGTGATTATGACCGTCTTATGTCACAGATGTTTGAAATGAAGACTCATTCATTGCCTGCGGTAGGTTTTTGACAAAGCAATTCTGTGCAGAGTTGCAGTAATGACTATCTAGGAAAACCCAGGAATGTGTATAGGAGTACCAGGAAGTATCTCTGCCAGCATGACTTCACAAGGGCTTATTCTTTTTAAATACAGTTGATGTGAAAGAAATAAAGACATGGGAGTTGTGTTGGAGACAGGCTTTGCAGAAAATCAGTGACCTCTCTTACCATAAATCAAACCAGATTATATTTGACTTAAGAGAAGGAGTATTCTAACATCTCAGAAGTCACTAAAAGGACTTGTTCTTCTTAGCTTTATATGGCTGGAGACCATAGCTTTTATAGGCAGCAAACCACCAAATTGCACAATATTGCTGAGGCCTTGAAAAGCAAATACTCTGGTGATAGAAAATTTACCAACTAGTTCATCCTATCGATCATTATTGTCTTTTCTCTTAAGGTGAAGTATATGAGCCATCAGATTTTGAAATGAAAACTAAATTGAAGATGTACTTAACTGAATCAAATACATATTTTCCTAAAATATGTTTTCTATATTCTTATTTATTACTGTATTCTTCTCCAGTGCCTTCCTACATTATCAACATCTTTCTTGAACTAGTGATGTTTCAGTAGCAGTTACCACAGTAATAAATACAGAAATACAGAAACTCCAACAACATACTTCATTTTTTAAGCATTGGGAGACTGCATTAATCCTTTTTTCCAGTTGAGTATCGGTCATCACCTGTAGGTTCATTTCAGGATACATCTGCAGCTCAGGTTCTCTGTTGTGCAAGTGTGATTATGTTCCTTCTGACTTTAGGCCTCCAATGTTGTTCTACTGATCAGGACATCATTTTGTAACTATTAAAATGCCTTACAAAGTTCTAGGGATATTCTGTCAATTTTATTTGTACTTACTGAACTTATGAAATACCCATTTCCTGGATGTTTGTGTTACTTGTTATACTCTTTTAGTTTTTTATTACTGGACTAACATGCTCTTTTTATGTGATTCAGATCAGTGTCAGATTGACAAGACTGGAACTGACTGTGTTGTTCAGTTTACTTGTTTTAAATTTCAAAACAATTTAATCTTAAAAATTTCTAAAGAACATTTTAAGTCAACAAAATTTACTTAGAGAATTCTTAAGCATTTTTAAAGCTCCTAAATGCAGATTTTATGTATCTACTATTAAAAAATATCTATTTTTTTTTTTTAATATGATGTGTGATTAGTATTATTATCATCAGAGGAGAGGATTCACTGGTCTATATTGCAGCAAATAACAACTAAAAATGTTCATCAAATACTTTCACTTATTCTGGATCACTATTGACATTTCTACCATACTCGTAATGATTGAATAAAAGCATAGTAGGAAACTTTGCCATCGTCAGTTCTTGTTTTACTAGATAATAGAAGTCTCTGTTATCAGGTTTCTCTTCAGAAGGTTTTTCTGACACAATAATTAAGACATTACTCAAGAGTTTGAAGGTAATCAAGGAGGCTCTTTAAAAGTTTGAGCACAAAATCCTAGTAGAGCGGCTCATAATGCTTTTATTCTGCAATCAAGCTGCAAAACTGAACTTGCCTATGCTTCTCACGTTCAACAAAAACACTGAGGTATGGTTTAACCTAATCCTCCTTCAACTGCCTTTTGTTCTAAGTGGAATTAGTTACTGTTGCAAATCTGATCTGCACTAACTGTTTTTGAACACCCTCAATCTCCTTCAGGTCACTTCCTCCACATTAATCCTTGATAGATATTTCAACCAGAGGAAGACAGCCCTGTGGAAAGCCTGAGCTGAAGGTAAAACAGCTATAGAAAATCAAATGGCAAAATAGAGTAAGGAATGTGTACATGAGAAAAAATACAAATATTTCAGAGAGTAGTTGGTGGGAATAGCCAGGCAAATTGCATGATTCCTCTTTGAGAAGGAGGCTAAAAGAAAAATAACAGGGAGCATATTTCCCTGGGGTAAGCTCACTTTGACTCAAATTATACAGAAATCACCTTTATTGAACACCTTTGTTCCACAAAGAGTATGAATGAAAGTATAAAGGAGTATATTGGTGCTATTTACACAGATACGTTTAAAACCTGCTGAAATACTTCTAAATCAGTTAGACATCATGCCAGATGCCTGCATCAATGGAAGGGATGTGCTACAGGTCTGTCACTTGGGTTGTGAGGTTAGATGCAGGAGCAGCTCAGGGAATTGACATCAGGTTCATTATCTGAATGGAAATCGTGGGATTCTCCAAGATGGAAATCTTGTGTTTGACAATGCAATACAACCAAGCCCCTATGCACAGGCTCTCTCATCATGCCAAGGTTCCTGTTTGTCTCCTTCTGACCTTCCAAACTTCACATAAGTAAGAAGACCAGGTCCCTCAAATACCTTGCATTTCTAGGGCATAGAAATCAAACTGGGAATCATCTGTGATGGAAGGAAGAGTATTTCAAAGGGCTTGCTCTAATGTAGCTTCATATATGTTTGAGCCTCAACTGCAAATATCCCTGCATGGGTTAAGGTGAGATACACTGGAAGAACAATGAGCAAGGCTGCCTGTCTCAGCAGTCTGGACCAGGTTTTAATCCTCCCCTTTGTTAAGAGATGCTAGTGGGTAGTATTGTATATAAATCAGACAGTGACTATATTTTGGTGGTAGGATATCATGGCATGGATAGAGCAGACAAATGATGGTGGACTGTGTGCTATGTGTGGGAGCTGTGATTTAGGTGCCATGATTGGGAACTCTGGAGACATGAGATGGCCTAAAAGACTGGTGAGGATGGAATCTTTCAGCTTGGGTGCTATTCCAGGAATAGCATTCAGGAACCTACTGAGAGGGAGCAATTGTGCCAGACTGAAGAGAAACCCATAGAGCACCTTCCAATCATAACCATAGTGCATGGCAATTTAATCTGCAAAGCTTTGTCCACTTAGTCTGCAGGGCTTTTTTTCCAGGCTGCATAATCCCAACTGTCTCAGATTTTCCTCACAGGAGAAGTGTTTCATCCCTCTGATCAACTTGGTGGTCCTCTTCTGGATTTGGTCCAACAGTCGTTCCTGTGTTGGGGGTCCCAGAGCTGGATGCAGTGCTCCAGGTGGGGTCTCCCCAGAGCAGAGTCACCTCCCTAGACCCGCTGGTCATGATTCTTTTGGGAAGGACACGTAGCACATCCAAGTCGGTGTGTCAAAAGCACCACTCAGCTTGGTGTCATAAAGAAGGTGTCAGAAGTGGGATTCGAACCCACGCCTCCAGGGGAGACTGCGACCTGAACGCAGCGCCTTAGACCGCTCGGCCATCCTGACTTGCCTGTATAGGCAGAAATTTCTGTTTCAAGCCTATATAGATCATTTATAAGGACTTCAAAAGCAAATTCAGGTTGTTAGCCTCCAATGTACCATAAATGTTTCTGCAAGCAGTAAGAGGATTGTGTAAATACTACCCTTGTTTTCCTTTTTTTTTTCTCCTTGTATGTGCTGGTATTATTTGAAATTACTTATGAGAACAGTTGAATCTCTCCTGTTACTAAGATTAGGCTTGTAGATGTTTGAAATCAACATTTGTAAGAACTGACATTAAATAGAGAAAAACAAAAAGACTCTGAGAATGCATGTCAACATAGCAGATTTTAAGACACTGGTAGACATTTTTTTCTTTATAATGGTGTTCCTTAGCAGGCATATCAAAACCCCCCAAAATATTTTACCAACTGGCTTCTTCTGTATGACATGAACAGATAAAAAGTTAAATAAAACGCTAAGTACACATGATGTACTTTTTCCTGGCTTCTCCAGGATAAATTCTTCATTAATTTACTGTCTGAAGAAGATACTTGCCAAAAGTATATAGGATAATGAAGAATTTGCATTAGTCTGTACTCATACTAGGTCTGACTTTCTCTGTTTTTAAATAAGCAAGTGAAGTCACTGCTCAGGTTTATGTAGAACCAAACAGGTAAGTCAGTCCTACTGTTGTTGATTCAACTGTAGTTATTAGCTTCAAACAAGGTGTGTTGAGAGCTTGACTGTCAGATGCTGTAAAAGCTACAATTTTTCCAATTTCCAACATCCTACTATATCATTCTTGGCACTACTTTATTCCAATGCTGGCATAGCTTCCTTTCTCAATTTGGCTTGTGCAATGCAAAAGAAATAAAATTATCCTTTTAGCCCAAGTCAGGGTTTTCATCTGTCCTGTTTTGCTCATTGGTCCTCAGAAAAGATGTAGAATGGGACCCAGAAGAGACTCTGTTCCAGCCTTGCTTGGGGTTGTGAGAACTGATGGTCCCTTCCCAGGTCATCTAGCAGCCACTGAACACAGCCAAGATTCTAGAGCCTGTCATAGACCAAACACAGAGTTGGGAAGCGGAGCAGTAAATTATTCCTCAATATGTTTTGGGGACAGAAAATAAATGTTTCTGGAGAGAGGTGTGCTTTGGTGTCTGAAAGCAATCGCAACAGCAAGTTGGAGGGTTAGTGCAGAAGCTGGTGTGCACAGCTGCAGGCTTCAGTCCCAGGCCTGTCTCTTAGTTTAAGAGAAAAATAAATAGATCTGCTTAGTCTGTTTAAAAGACTACAAATTAGATGTTAGAGAAAATTCTCCAGTATTTTCAATCAACTGATGTTATTACATATTTACCTATGGCTTTTCGCTGCCAGTGGCAATCAATTTGTGTCTAAGAGAAAGTTATTACCTCAACTAAATGTTACATCCCAACTTCAATTATTCCCAAGGAAAGATACATGCAGATGCTTCCCTTTGGGTGTAGAGGAGTAACAGGGTATTGAAAATTTATGATTTGTCAAGTCTGATAAACAGGATGAAATAGGTGCTTTTAACAGAAGGATTAAGTGCTAAATCATCATTGTATGAGTCTGTACAGAGGCTCAAATGCCATTCATAACAGAGATACTTTGCTGAACTGGAGTCTACAACATATGTTTTAAATTCAAATAATAATTCAGTGAAAAATGACAGATGTGAGCATTTTCTTTTTTTTTTTTTTTACCTAAGGCCTTGTGCTACAGTTTTCATAGATTTCCAGCTTTGGTTAAATATCTGTGGGAAGTTGCTCACTAACAGCGCAGTATGAAACTGATTTTGCAGTTCTTAGGGTAGGTTTAGAAAGTGACAGACAAAAATTCATGACCCGTCTCAGGGAATCAGAATAAACAATCAAAATTGATCCCTCACTGGCTTTAAAATATGACCATTTAATTACTTGAAGAACATTTTAATGCATAGTAATTATTAATATTTCCTTGGCTGCAGGCCAGTACCTTGTTTAGCCAGTTATTTTTATTCCATCAAAGTAATTTTTCTTTTTCAACTTAAATGAAAACCTACTGCAGCTAGAGGAAACTGTCTATAAAACTAGCAGAGGAATAATTATAGTGGAACAATGGAATTTAAAATTGCTGAGAATTTTAAATAATAAAATGTTAACACCAATGCATAAAATCTTTACAAAAGCAGTGCATACACGATATGTCCAGATGTGACTGCACAATGAGTGCTAAAGAGTGATGTTAAAATACAGGTTAGGAAAGAATATAAACAAAGAAAAATCTATGTCTAAAGTTTAGGAAAATTATGTAATTTACATTTCAATGTCTCTCACACCAATGACAAAGCTTTATTATGAATTTATAGATGACAACTTGTGTGAGGGTTTTGGCACAACTGAGTTCCCTTCCTGATTATCCCCAGGATATTGTGCAGAACCAAGATTTTTCAGGAAGCTGGTGTTCTACATCTCAACAGGGTAAGAAACTTTGCCTCAGTGTCAACTGCTCAGGCACTGAAATTATATTTTCTTCTGGGCTGTTTTTCAGACTGAACAAAACCTACTGTTGAGTTTCACAATAAGTGCACAAAATGGAAAAGTGAATTTCTCTTCACGATCCCAAATCTCTGTGAGGCAAATTAAAAGTCAAAAAAGACTGACAGTCAAAACTAAAAAGAATAGGAAAAAATGGAAATCTTGAATTGAAAAAACACTTCCTAACATTTCAGTCAAATATTCATCGTAAATCTTTTGTTTTCATCCTTTTTCTATCAGGCAAAAAATCAGATTAGGGAACCAAATTAAACAGTAATAAAATATGCAGCAACCCTACCACAGTACCACTTTCCAGATACCAAAATAAAATTTGATCAGCATCAGTTTTCCTGCCTCTTTCTCTGATCTGTTTAACATATTGATATGTCAGTGATGGCTGGAATGTATCGGTCACTCTAGAGAGAGAATAAATGAATATTTTATGTATTCCCATGACTAGGAAAATTGTTTACCTACACTGAATAAAACCATCTTGATTCAATATTAATCTGTCATTTTCTCCCTCAAAGGGAACACATTGCATTTTTCATGAGTTTATCTCAAGTTGCCAAGGTGACATTTACTTTTTCACCTCATCAATCCCCAATTGATTGCCTTTCTGTCTGATAATACTGTTCTGATTCCTTCACAGTTCTGTTCCTTTTGGCCACTACTCTTTTCCCATTTGGTATTACTGGCTGTTTTGTTTCCATGGAGTCAGGAAGGCAAAAAGCACTTTGTGGGAAGGGTATGAGATTTCACTGAAGTCTGTCTCACTCCCTTACTTTTGTTTTCCTATCCATGAATGGGCTTTTACTGGGGAAGCCTCTGGGAAAGGGAGGTCAACAACCAACTCCTCTCCTGCTGGAGTTTCTCTTTTATTCTTTTAGATATTAACAGTCACCTGCAGAGTACCAGTGCCTGGCATCCCTTCTATAAGCATAAGGTGTGATTTTTTGAATTAATATACCTATTCATCTCAACAATTTCTCGTATTTTGATAGCTAATATAGAAATGTGTCTTTGTCGTGGTTTAACCCCAGCCATCAATCAAGCCCCACACAGCCGCTCACTCACTCCCCCACCAGCAGGATTGAGGAAAGAATTGGAAGGGTAAAAGCTGAAAAACTTGTGGGCTGAGATAAAGACAGTTTAATAGGGAAAACAAAAGCCATGCACACAAGCAAAGCAAAACAAAGAATTAATTTAGTGTTTTCCACAGGCAGGCAGGTGTTCAGCCATCTCCAGGAGAGCAGGACCCCATCACATGTAACAGTGGCTTGGGAAGACAAACACCATCACTCCAATCATCCCTCCTTCTGCCTGCTTCCCGCCGCTTTATACACTGAATATGATGTCATGTGGTCTGGAATACCCCTTTTGTCAGTTGGGGTCACCTGTCCTGGCTGTGTCCCCTCCCAGCCTCTCATGCACCCCCAACCTCCTCACCAGCGGGGCAGTACAAAAAGCAGAAGAGGCGTTGGCTCTGTGTGAGCCCTGCTCAGCAAGAACAGAAACATCTCTATTATAATAGCTGTGTTGAGCACAAATCCAAAACACAGCCACATACAGCCACTGTGAAGAAAATTAACTCTACCCCAGCCAAAACCTACAGAGTCTTTTACTCATATTTTGGGGAAAACTGTCTCAGCAGTAGTAAAACTGGAGTTACTAAAGTTGCTTTGCAGTTTTGAAAGCTTTGACACTAGTTTTTATGCACCTCATGAGTCGTCATGCGACTCCCTGACACTGCCCGGCCTCTGCTCATCATGAAGAGCCAAGTTTAACTGCTGGCACGAATGTGGTTTTGGGGGGATTGTTTTTGGTCTTTTTGTGTTTGTTTCATTTTCGTTTTGTTTTGTTTTGTTGTTTGGGTTTTTTAAAATTTATTTCTGTTTAAAACTCTATAAAATTTTCTGTGAATCTTTGTAGGTGAATCCATATATCTCCCAAAGTGGATATTAATACCACCATTAGTGGTACTTTCAAAGAGATTCAGGAAAGAGATAAATTGGTTTTGAGCATTCAACAAAATTTAACATTAAAGTATACTTATGAAACAGCTGGAAAACTTTTCAACCATGTCCTCATAGACAGAAATTTTCAGGGGCAAGTTTGCGTCCTTGTTTGATTGTACAATTAATCACAGAGAATTACAGACATTTTCAACTTCTTATGAGAACAGAAATAGCATTCAAGTAATGAAGTGTTATACTTTATTACAAAGAGAAATATCATGGTGTGTTTACTCTTTTTTTCAAAATACCTGCATTAAGTAGAAACACAACAATTAGCGCTGGAGCCCTTTATGCAAAATTCTAGTTTATATTTTAATTCTAGTACTCAAATGTCCACAAAAGCAGGTATTAATTTATGTATGAGTTGGACTGTGCACCATTTTGTTCTTAGATTTGTTAGTTATTCATGTTAACAAGCCCATTATTCAGACTAGCACTAGACCCACTGAACCACTCACAATTTGGTTGTTTTTTCATATAGTCATGCTCTTAAATTACTGTGATGGGTCGGATAAACCCCCAAAACTTAGATTAAGGCCTTAGTTCAGTTAGGTCTGAAACCAAATTTAGCAGGCCTCAGTTTTTGGNTTTTTTTCCTTCCCTCCTTTCACTGGGACCGCGTGGGGCTTGGGGAGGTTTGGCATTTTGCCAAGGTAGAACCCACGACAATTACTTACTCATATAAATTAACCTGGGTTCAAGATTCTAGGTAATGGAACCAAGCACTAGTAATTATGTTGATGAACATGGTAATTGATAACTAAATAAAAGTATGTTACAAGTGAGAGAATAATACAGTATTTCCCAACTAAAAGGTCTGCTGTCTGGTTTTGGAAATTATATTATACTTTTTTTTATGTATCTGAAAATCTATGAATTTGGGAAGGTGAGAGGCAATAAAATAAGAAATTATGTGTTTTACTGTAAAATGTATTATCCTTTGTCCATCATCTTATATACAGAAGTGTTGCTTCCTAAGACCACATTATTTAAGCTTTATCAAGTGATGAGGAAAACTATCTATTAGTCTCAGAGCATGCACCTAATAACTCTTTTTGAGGCTATTAGATTAATATTGACTACTAATTGCCTTATATCTGGGATTTATTTCCTTGGTAAATAGCATAATGTTGTAATTCATCCTAGTGTGATTTTGCCAAAACAATTGAAACTTGTATATACCTTAGTTTAGATTACTTCTATCAGTAGACTATCAAAGTATTTAAAAAATTGAGGTGATACGACTTTACTTCTTTGGTTTATTAACAGATACGTTTCCTGACCAAATATTTGTCTTTCATTTGACACAGCTGCTCTGCTAGAAGCAAACTGATTCAGGAAGACCTTCATGAACTAAAGTAGCAAAAAATGTTGAAGTTAACCTATTGATATTCAGCCCTTTGAATTCAGAAAAATCTCTTGAATTATGAAAATCACAGATTTCAGTTTTTGCATTTATTCTTTGGAATTTTTTCAGTGGAAATGCATTGTTCACCAGTCCTTGGTTTTAAAATTGCAACTACACTATTTGTAGAGGAAAACCAATGGTGGGGGACCTTGCAGATGTTTGAAAAATGAATAGTTGAAGCAAATGGTACACAAACAGCCCAAACCACTATTCAAACACATTGGCAAGTAGTCACTATTAGAAACGACATTTGCAAAATACTGTTTGGAATTGCCATTTAATTTGATCTCCTGATATTAGCACAAACTACGAATAAGAAGCAAATAGATTACACAGATTTAAACTTTTTAGGGCTTTTGAACAGCATTCCTTCTGAAAATGCATTTGCTAAGTGCTAAGGCACACAATAGCATTGCGCTCCTTGTTATGTATTTGTTCATTAAAGTTGTCAGAGTAAAAACATAGGAAATGCAAAAAATTCTAGTGACAGAGGTGGCACAAGATGAGGTTCTGCACATGACTATATCCATGGTTTTTGATCCTGGATTAACAAAGGCAGCTTCTTGGGCTAGGAAGTTTGCCAATCCCCTGCTTCTTTGTTCTTTCTGAAGCAATAAGTATTTGCAAGCTATGGTGTACTCACATCCTTTCTGGCTGAAAACTGGGATCAGCTGTAGTAGTTCACCATTACATAACCTACTGAGGAGAAAACATAATTCATGGGTACACCTCGTGTGGACTTGCTAAAACAAGCTAGAGCTGAAACATTCCTCAGACACCTGATCCATTGAGTTCACTCTGTATATGCTAGCATGAAATTAACCTATACCCTATGGAGTTCAAAATCATATTTTTCAACAAAGGACCAAGGCAGAATTGCACAACAGTTAAAGTGAGAAAATTTTTTTCACATCACATGCAGCTAAAACCTTTGTGTTATATCATTCATCAGATTTGGTCAGCAAGGCACATGATAAACTCTTTTTTGTGAACCTGTCCTCTTTTTTACCACACAGATTATGTTTCGTTATGTGGGATACATAATCACATGCTTCAAAAAGTAGTTTTCAGGATCCTGTCTGTTATTTCACATACAGAACAATCTTCTCCTCAGTGAGTTTCTGATGTTTTAGGAAAGGATGATGTTGTCAAACATGAAGAGAGATTCTGCAATCATAACTGTAGTTTTGAATTTTAGCTGGTTTGTTTTTTTGTTTTTTTTTTCCTATTCAGATCTTACAGAAGCTTTTAACAACAGAAAACATTGTTGGGTGTTTTCTCATCCATAATTTGAGAGCCTGTAGAAGTGTGAAATTTTCAAAACAAAGTTTTTAAGAGGAAAAAGGAGAGCCTTTGATTAGGAAGTTACTCACAATGTGTTTGCTGAAAAATGAACAAAGCAAAGTTGTTTTACTTTGAGGAGAAACAGTATTCTTTGGCTAACCTTACATTGCTACTCTTTTATTCTTGCAAAAAGAAGAAAGAAAAATAGTCTTCTAAGAGTATCTATCTGTTTTCTTTTCTGTTCTCTAAATGAGAAAAATATGTTTTTCTACTGAAGTTCAGAACAACAAATTAAAGTTAGTAAACACAATAGCTAGAGGTGGACTATTTGGTTTCTCTGGGAGTGTAATTTTTCAATAGTCCATACTTTAAGGAAAAATGTGGCAATGAGTAAGTTTTCAAGAAATGGCTGGGATTATTAAGCCATACTTTCTTCAAATTTATGAACAAGTACAAGGTTTGTACTTCCTTGTGATCCATGTAATATTACTTAGTAAAATATTTGGTAGAACAAAACCATTAACTTGAACCACAGGACAATATAGAAATAAAAGATGAAAAAAAAAAAAAGACAGAAAAATAAGGTTTGTGTGTTTAAATTTTGTGTGGGCTCAATTTGCTGCCTTTTTTTTTTTTTTTCCCCTTCAAATATGGCTTAAGGTTGTTACTGTGTATTATCCAACAGTTTATTAAGCCAAAATCTGTGTTCAGGTCTATATTTGTCTTGTCTCTGCATTACAGTTCACTGGAGCAGTACCTGCTTTTGCTATGTGCTAATAATTTAAATGCAGAATTAGTGCTGTAAGTGTTGCTATGCCTGAAAGAAAAATTATGTTCAATTATTTCTCAGAAATTCCAAGAAAGCAATGCTTTTATAACTTCATCACATATTTGATAAACTTTTCTCTCTCAGTCTCAAAATAATTTTTAATTATACTATTCTGATCAGCCTGCCATTTTTTGAAAAGGATTAGAAAGTCTATTGAGTCATTCATGATCACTGACAACTGAGAATCTATTGCAAGCAATCAAGTTGTTCATGATATAAAAGGATAATGACTATAAATAAGAAAACTATTTGTAATTTCTGATAGTTTTTTAAATTATCCTTCTAAGAAGGGTTGTTGTTTTAAGCTAAAGTAACTTAAATATTTCAGTAAATCCTGTCTTTCAAATTTGGGTCAAAGATCAGCAGTAGATTTATCATAAATTATACATATCTCTTTTGTCAGTGAAGACTAAAGAAATATATTCTCAACGATGAAATTTTCCTGCTCAAAAGAAAATATCAAAGAAAATAACACTTAGTCGTATTGTTGAGAAAAGGAGTATGTGCAAGCAATTGCGACTGCATTGATTTGAATTAATATTTCAAGTCAATTATATAGTTCCACCATATGAAAAGACTGCAAATAATCATCTTCACCAGTGGTATTAAAAAATAAAAACCCCTTCATTGCAAAAATGAATCAGTCATACCCAGGTTTTATTTTTTAGCACAAAAAATTAATTAAATACCTGTTAAGAGATTATGAAGTATTAACTATGAGAAACTAAAGCAATACCTAAGTCGTTTAGGACTAGAGTTGACCTCTTGATATACTGTATCTGTATTTTTTTATAAAAATAAAATCTTTGCTAGGCTATGTCAATATTTATTTAACCAACCCCTTAGAAAACCAAAAGTTGTTAAATATAAACTTCCATGTTTCAGGGAGTACATAATCATGGCTACTTTGAAACAGCTTAATTTGAAGTGAACCTGCAATGTCCAGATACTGCAGAAGGATGTAAGCACATTGACACTGGGGAACAGCCAGTGTTCAAGCTCTGACAGCTCTGCTTGAACCCTTGACTGTGACAACCGGACCTGCAGCACAGTTCTGTTCAACCACTTCTGAGGAAATGTGTTGTATTTACTTCAGTCCTTTTCTTCTTACCACATGCTTTAGTGAGTTGTCAAGTGGAAGCTGTTATCCTTTTTCTGTTGTACACGTGATTGTTTTGCTGGTTCTTTTCTTCTTTTCTTTGGACGATGTCACTGGTGACATTATGGGGAACAACATCTATCAGGAAACTGAAACAAAGCCAACAAACACAACAAAACTCTGTATTCCAGCACAGAACTAGCAGGTTCACATCCTCTGTTGATGCTGTCCCTGTCAAGAACTCTGAATAAGCTGTTAGTGCTATTATTTGAGGGAGAGCACAGGCCTCTTCAAACAGTGCTGTGCCATCCCACACAAAGGGCAAGCAAACCACATCTTTCTTTTATACAGCTGCAGCATTATAGGCAGAGAAAGACCTTTCTTGTACAATGCTTGAGTAAGCAAACTCTGCATGGACATTGCTGTGAGAGAATAAACATCACTATTACAAGCCTCCCTCTGCTGTTATATAAGTTTGTAGAACTGAAAGAGAAACAAGGTTTAATTTGAGTGGGGTTCTGCAGTGGGACAGACATGAAGCAGATCTGCAGGAATTGTCTTTCCCCTGTCTCCTCCCCAAGCACTTCTGTAGCCTGGCCCAGGAACTGATTATGCTGTGATTGACACCACAGGGAGAGGCAGTGACCCTTCAGGCAGTAGCTCTCCTTGGGGTGGCAGATGCTGCATTTTCTGCTGACTGTAAACTAAAATACACCAGGGTAAAAGTACAAAATAATGACACTGATAAAGCAGCCATGTGAACTCACCACATTCCTGTCCTAATTCACTACATTCTCCAATTGATGCATCATTTTTTAATGCCCAGTAGAGTTAGGGGTTGGGGAGCTGTAGCCACTAGAGAGCAATTGACCACATGACCTTCCTTTTCCTCCCTGGCCTGGCACACATATTGGATCTAGAGGGACTGGGGATATTTGGCTCCATTTCTCTCATAGTGCACACCAGGAGTAGAAATCTGATGTTGCCAGCTGGAGACCTGAACGAGGCAGTTTATAAAGGTTTGCTGCAGGTCAGCTCCTCTGCAGCCCCTGCGTCCCCATGCCCATGGTGTTGGGTGCTCTGTTGAGATTTCTCTCTGGCTTGGGTTGTCTGAGAACAACTGGTTCATGTGCTCAAGAGTACTCTGGGGGTCAGCCATAATGGGTCATTGAGGGGATTCACTACTCATCAGAAAAAAGAAGGGCCAGTGGAGACTGCCCGTTTCTGCCCAGTTGACCCGCTCCTCACAGGCCCTGTTGGTGCAGTGTATGGATAGCACTGGGGCCTCTGCAAGTCACTAAAGAGCTAGTGCTAAAGTCTGGAGGCCAAAGATTTTTCTTATCAAACCTTTATGCCGCATTAATTTCATGCCCAAACACATACTATTTAATGCTCTCTCCCGAAGAATTTCCTGCTAGTGAGGATGGAGTAACTGATTACAGGTCTTCAGCAACTGCAAGAAATATTTCCTATCTCTCAGTATCAAAACTATAATATCTANTTTTTTTTTTTTTTTAATGGGGGTGGTGGTCAGTACAAACTCTTTTGAAAAGTTCCATGCAGTTTGGATCTATGTATTGTCTACCTCAAAATTTTGTGATGTGCTTTATAGTTTGGATAGAAGTTGATGTCTCTCTTTCCTTGAGTTATAGCCAGTGAGCAGATATGCCCTCTAGGGCATTAAAACACAACAAGCTTATCAGAATGAACCCCATTCTGGTTTTCTGTTCAGAGCTGGTCAAATTGTCAAAGAACAGTAGCTTATAGGCTGCTGGGCAAGGGGTCTCCTCATTTTACTGAAAGTTCTGGAAACACAGTGCTAAGGAGTTCTTGGTAAATGTCTCCACATTCTTAAGCACTGTTATTTGAGATGAACTCTGGTAGTGCTTATCATGTCCAGAAACATATTTTCAACAGGATCAGCTGTGTAGAATATCACTAAGATTTTGTTATTCTTTTGCTGCTCATTGAGATGAAGAAATTATATTTATCTTTCAATTTGCTTGTGTTAACTTGTTTATGTTTTATATAGTATTTTACACATTATTTCTGTTTTATGTAGAGTAGGTTAGCAGCAACAGAAAAGCTCTATTAAGGGGTAGCAGCTACTCTCCTGTTTTCAGATTGCATGCTCATTTACAGCATTCAATGCTGAAATCAGCCTGGAAACTGTTTACTCGACGTTTCTGTTTTAACACTGTAGGAAGGAACAAAATTTTGCCACATAAAGGACAAAAAAGACAACTTTCTGTCATGCCAATCAGCTTGATCACAGTGTATCCTGTGGAGCCACTACTGAGACAGTCACAAGAAGCCGCCTAAGTTTGCCAGAAAAAGAGCACTAGGAAAAGTCCTCCTTGACACATCAGATACATTTGAATTCCTGAGCACAACAACTGGGTAACAAAGTTGTCAAACACACTCTGTCTTTAATCCAAACTGATTTCTTGATTACTCAAGTGGAAAATTAGCAGAGAGAGAGGGAGCAATATAATAATTGTAAGTAACTGCATAAGACCATGTCAAGTTTGCAATCAATAATGTGCCTATTTTCTTTCTAATTGCTTTGACACAGGTTTTGGAAAAATCTTTTGTGGTGGATATATGTTATTTTTAAAAAGGAGTTGCATGCACATCAGGGAGCCTACAGTTTGCTAACTGTGAGACATGGAGATGTTCAGCTATGCCAAATGGAAAGCACAGATGACTTGTTCCTTTCATGAGTGAGTGTTGTCCAGTGCACTAGGCTTACTGATCCTCCTTTAATTTGATTGGGTTTCAACTGATACTGAGACAAAATCTGTCTTAGTAGAAAAACTGATAGTTTATAAATCTATAGAAAGAGGTATGTTATAATGAAAATTCCAATTTTCTCCATGCTTTGGACATCTTGAAAATGAACACAACTCCTCAAGGTATAAAGAGCATTATCAAATGTATTGCATTTTCTTTACCCCCAATTTTTCACTCTCCCCCTCCATTGTTTTCAGCGAATTTTCACCTCTCCAAGGTCATTCATCCCTGAAGTGTCTTTTTCAGCCTCCATAATTTCACTGTGTTATTGCTCACCACCAGCAGCTCAGATGTGCTATTTCTCCAACTCTTTTGTTGTTGTTGTTCTTTCCACTTTTTCCCTTTGCCCTTCGTGGGCTCTGCCCAGTCCTGCACAGGATGACAACCACTGCACTAAGGCTTCTCCACAAGTTGCATGTAGCCAGCATAGGTGTCCTCGCTGTGTGCACCTGGTGCCCCAAAAGCCTCATTTGTCCCTGGGGCAGCTTGCCTGGCTTCTTAAGTTTTGCACAGTACAGCCTTTTCCTGAACCTCTGTGCACACATCATGCAGGTCAGCTCTCTCTTCCTCCTCCACCTTGTTCTCCTCCTCACCAGTCTGTCATCTGGCAGTTTCCTTCCTTCAGCCTTTGCAAAGCCCTGTGCAGTTTCAGCTGTATTTTTTCTGTTTTGTGGATCCTCATCCTCCAAGCTGACAGCACAATTTTGTCCTTACCTTCTATTCATTTATGATATTCTTGTTACAAATTTTGGTGCCATTATTTCCTTTAACTTCCAGATTAAGTCCTAATATCTACCTAGTTATCTATGAAAAAGGCAGAAATGTAATTTTTTGAATCTAATCTTAAGCAATTGGATGGAATTCAGATATGAAGTGAATTCAGCTGTGTAACTTAGATCAAATGGGTATGCAAATGATCAGAGAGTTTCTGTGTGAAGGGAGAGGAGGAAATAACTCACTCGTACATGCACGGGAATGATACAAGCAGTGGTCAGAATGAATGAACTCCTCAATATATATTATCCCTATATCATGTTCTCTAACTGAGGGCTGAAGGCTGGTAAGCTGTGAGGGAAAAGGGTCATTTCTAATTACTTTGTAGTCACTTTCTTGAGGACGTAAGTTTTATGTAATGTCCCATTGTTCAGCTTCACCTGGACCTGTTGCTCAGCTATAGTCAAATGTGGCAGGGCAGCTGCCACCTCAGGGATATAAAGCTACTCCAGGTTTCATGGAAGTGGATTGCTGGATAGAAGAAAAATATCCTCTTGATAGCAAGAGAGAGAGATGCTTTTAATGCCTCTGCTGACAGTGCTTATAGTAATGCTCTCCCAAATGGATGAGAGAGTGTCTGACCTGCACCTGTGAAGGTTCATACTCTACAAGAACCAGACAATCCAACCAGAGGACATCAGAATCCAGATTTCTGTCTTCAACAGATTTATTTAGTTGCTAGTTACAGGACTTCTCAAAGCACATAGGTGTACAAGCATCAGCCATGTCCTGTCTTTTCTATTTTAAAGGGGTGTGCTTGGCAGAGACCTTGTGTGTGATTTGCTGATATTTAGAAAGTTCAGATCTGAATATCAAATTTCTCTATTTGCTACTTCTGTGTTTCAGATTAGGGCCACCATGTATGTGTCATGTTCTTAGAAAAATGCAAAAGGAAAGTACATTCCTGCTTATTTGATAACTTGACTATCTATCAAAGCTAAAGCAGGCAAAGGTGGTTTAATATCCTTACCCCTATACAACAGCTTTTTAATATAACAAATTTACCTCTTCTGTACACTTAGAAATTTTTCCTACTTTCTGAACATCTTACTCGGAATATTTTACACTTCAGTTCTTCAGTCAATCCAGACAGCAGTATCAAAATACTCACAGACAATGACTTGCAGTAGCAGGTATTTGTCCTGAAATGGGCAAGATTTACAGGCAAAGAGAAACTCCTAGGCACAAGAAGAGGCTAGCAGCATGAACTATTTTTCCAGCACTCTGACAGAGAAAATGAAGTGAGATAAAGTGACTTATTGTGCTGTTCAAAATTGGGGCATTTGGGCTTTTTATTGTCTATGACAATTATTTGAGTATTGCCATACAACATTTAAAGCTCACAGAGAGGTGGAATCTGGTTTTATAATTGAAGAGTCCAGCTAAAGTGAGTCAATTCTTCTGCCACTTTGCTCTTCAGATTGGGAAATGCATACAATGCCTTAACTTGGAGTTGGTGTGAGAGGGCTAAATTTAAAGTCCCAATATCTCTTGAATATAAAGGTAATATGAGAAGCAGGCCTTGCACAATCTTCATATATTCTGGAAAAGTTTAAAAATATTTAACTAGCATCTCTCCTTCCAGCAGCCTTGGAGATTCTGTTCTTTATAAGGTTGATTCCTTCATGTAATTAAACAGATAAAAATTGAAACTGAGGTTTCAGGTATTAAGTATTACTATTGAATTCAGGGAGGGAAGAAAACAACGTCAGGAAAAAAACCTCTCAGAGAAATCCAATTGCCCAATACTGGAGAGTAACTGCTGTTTTTTCCCCTTTTTGATCACTTAAATTCACAAAGTGATATGGGTCTTCACATTCCTGCCAAATTACTTCAGTTGCATTCAAAAAGATAGCTTATTTCATTTCTTTCACCTCCCCTGGCATGGTCAGTCACTGCCTTAGCCTTGGGAACCACTGACCTGTCTGTGGGTGCCATGAAAGCTGAGGTTAGGTAATTAATGCACAGAAATGTGTGTGATCAGCTGTGTGGGGACAATCAGAGGGAAGATGGTTCTGTCTGTTCAGGTTTCTGTAGAAGACACATTTAAAAAGAGAGGAGACAGGGTATGAAAATATGTGACTCTTCAGGTTTTTTTGTTTTGTACTACCAGAGTCCAGTTAACAAGACTGAATATTAACGAGACGTATAATGGCTCTTGTATCTAATTTAGACATTCATTTTTCTCCCTACAGAATGTGCTCAATATGAGGTTCAATCCAGGGTTAAACCCTTGCTGCTCTGTATTGTTTATGCTATTAATGCCTGCAAATAAAAATGACTGGAGAAACTTGTCTCCATAGAAACTAGCATCTAACTAAATCTAAGTAGAAATTTCCTTGCTTCTTTCTCTTTCACCAGACCAGACCAAAAGGAACATGATGTCCTTGTAGAATGAAAAGATTTCTTAATTTAAATATGTAGCTTTCCATGCCTTCCCCCACAAACCATTTATTTCTTCTAAAAATGTCGCTGTTGCTCTCCCCATATTCTCAAAGCATTAATATCTCTTTATTTGCTAAAGACTAGGGAAAATTTGATTGTAAAATGCACTAATATTGTGTGAGGATCATTAATTCTGTTCTTAGAGAGTAAAAATTGAGAGATGTCATATGGAAAATTATTTTCAAAATTATTGTAGCTTTTTCCTCCAGAAATGAAAAGTTGCACACATCCCCCCCAAACCCCCCCCCCCCCCAGCTTTTCAAACCACGTGGTGCTATTTCTTTATTGTATATTGACACATATAAGCCTCTTCCAGACTTATAGAAACTAAAAGTCAAATCATGGCAGAGACACAAGGAAAGTGTAGTGTGTCAAACTGTATGTTTATATTGTTTGTCTTTCCTCTCCTAGAAATTTTGTGCTACTGGAATTTGGGGTCTCAATCCATTTGTCTGGGATTTCCAGCTTCCTGGCATCCTGGTCAAAGTAGTAGTTCTGTATAGACATATGGAAGTAATGCACAAGTGAAATATGGATTTCCTTCAGGTCTCTTAGGACCCTGTTGAACTGCACTGGATTGTTGAGGTTAGCTCTGCCATGTAAATAAGGTAGATCTGAGAGGCACTGAGATGATTTGGCATATGGTGCACAGGTAGCCTAGGACACATCAAAGTTTCTGTATATGTGCAGAATATAGCTCATATGAGGTACATTCCACCACTCTAGACACAGAGCTTGCACACATATTTCTGAACCAAGACATACTTCTAAACCAAGACATTTATGTGACCTACAGATTTGTGTTCTCTGGCTACTTTCTTTGTCCTTTATGTCTAAGCTTCAGATGAAATGCACTCAAATACCTGTTCCACTCTAGGTCAAATAAGAGAAGCCAAACTCTTTACCTTGTTCTCTGTTTTGTTTCATTGGTTTTTTTTGTGGGGTTGTTTTTGTTGTTGTTTGTTTGTTTTGTTGTTTTTTTGTTTTGTTTTGGATTTTTTTTCATTTTATGTATAATTCTGAGTTAAAGATGGCCATATGATGCATGTCTGATATCACTGGGTATTAGAACCTGGCGTCATGTGTGGGGGTTTTAAAGTGGCTTTACATCACTTTAAAGGAAATTAAGAATCATGTAAGTACCTCACAGTAAGTAAAAAACTGAAACTGCTGAAGAATCTATACTTCCCATATTTGAACCATAATTAAAACATTATGTATGGACATTGGATTCTGAGCCATTTGATATGTCAAAGACATGTCTCTGTAAAGCAGAGGTTGGGATGAATGGATCCATCTCAAAGGAGTCAGAGTATTTGAACCGTAATGACCAACTTACTGACAGAGATCAAAAGTACATGAACTGAACAGCTGGTCACTTTCCAGTAAACTCTCCTAGTCTCCTGCATTTTTCAGTAAGCCTACTGGTGCCAAAAAGGCCTGGAAGACTCCAGCATTTTTTTTCCCAGTCTATTCATGTTTCCTTTTCAGATATAGATGTAATTGGTTTGAAGTAACACAGGAAAAATAAAAAAAATGTGGAAGTACCTTCATGTTTATGGCATTTTGGCTTTTTTCTAGGGGGGAGAGTCAGAATTCTGGAGGACAGTAGATACAAGATTTTTCAGCTGTTCCCTTTCCCACTTCTCAGCTCTACATGCTACTATCATGTCTGCTGAAGATTCATTCAGGTGTTAATTGAATGTAAAAAAAGCTTAGTTGTCATCCTGTGTATTTGTGGTGGGTTTACCTTGCTGGACACCAGGTGCCTCCAGGTGACTCCATCTCAGCTAGACCCACTATTGTGTTTTAGATAGGTCTGTGTTAGGCAAAGACAGAAAGTGAAATATGAGTATACAAATGTAGATGTTTTAAACATTTCCTCCATTTCTAATCCTACAAATCTTTCTGTACCTTCACAGCTGGGCCAATGCTGTTCTGCTACAGTGCCCTCTGCACCCACTGCAGGGTCCATCTTCCAGAGCTCTTCTGCCTCAAGGACTGCAGTGCTACAGGCAGTGCTGCATTTACTCCATAAAAAAGCTGTTCTCCTATGCATGTTTCTGCCTCTGCACTAACTTGGTTTCACTCTTCAGTTGTAAAAAGACTGAAGGGACAGCCTCAAGCTGGAAGAAGGTCCACACACTATTTCTCACAGTGGAAGGAAGGTCATTTTTGCATTCACTAAGCTGAACAGGCTACTCAAGTACAGCATGCAATGAGAGCCTTGTCACCTGGCTTATCCATGGAAACTGGGGAGGTGGAACATGGAGGTCTGTTGCACATTTGCCAAATGCATCACAGGGTTAGTGCTTCCTACTCTGTGAGCCAAGATGGACCACAATCACTTCAGCTGTAAATGAAGCATAAGTCCTAAAAGGAGGATGGAAGAATGAAGTACTATGGGTTAGGAAAGGAAATGAGAAATAGTTTTCTGTACTCAAAAGTCTCCAAGAGAATAAGTAGGAAGACTGGAAACATGAGTTCCCAGAAACGGAGCCAAAACAGAAAATTTGACATCTCAGGATCTAGTGAGAAAACCACAGGACAACCCTTCTCTCTCCCTGATCAGTTTGCATCTGTTCTGGGTGCTCCTGTGCTGTCTATGAGCACCAGAAAGTAGCTTTCCTGGCTCTCCAGGGCCTGTAGGATGCAGCAGCTTTGGAAGGAGGAGCACTGACTAAGGATGGATAGACCCAAAGGCATCTGCAGAGTCATTGTTGAGGTGATTCATTCAACAGCAACACATAAAGGAACTAGGTGGAAAGAAGGTCAGCTGTGGGGTTACAAGAGCTTCTGTCAAGGTCCAAGGGCTCTTTTTCTTTTCCACATTCTGCTTTTGAATTTGAGATTCAAATCCGTGATGATGGAGTCTTCTAGAAAGTACTGTAGCAGACAATGTGAGCTGTGGCTTGGACTAGTGGGACTATGTGCTGGTTTAAAGATAAACCAGTAGGAGGAATGAATCCAACTCACAAACAGATTATAAGTCAGAACTATAATTTAGTAAAAAAGATCACAATCAGTACAAGAGTACAGAGGAAAAAGTCCCTTTAGCCCACAAAAAACAAATGTGTAACCCAGCAGCCTGGGGCACAAATTGTCAGCCCCTGTGCTGAGCACCACCTGGCCCTCCTAAGTACAAAGCAAGAGGAAAGAAGAAACCTGTTGGTGAGGGTGATGGTCCCGATCCGGTTGAGAGTGGCAGTCCTGCTGAGGCTCTGGTCCTCCTCTGGATCTGACCAATACTCCCCAGTCCCAAAACCCCAGTTTATATGTGCTTAGGCTCAGGTGGGAGTGCCCAGTACCTCCCCCAGGGTGGGGAGTTTCACAATGGGTGATTTACATTCTGACATTTTTGGAATCCCTGATGGCCCATTAGCAGACATGACCCCTCAGGCTGGGTGTGGAGGTGCTGATGGCTCTCCAGAGGGGCGTTATCACACTGAGTCACTGATGTGAAGACAGGAAACCTTTCTTATCTCACAGAAGTTCCCAAACACCCAGCTTGTAGCCTGAGGAGTCAGGTGTGCCCCAGGCAGCTACTGCAAATGATCCATTGTTAGCAGTTCATGAGGGGGCCAGGTGGACCTCTTTTCCATGGGGCAGGCAGTCTCTTTCCTGGTTCCATGGTTGAAAAGACAGAGAGAGGAGGTGATCCCTCTGAGGCACAGGGTTGGTAGAGGAAAGAAAAACTCCAAGATTTCAAATCCATAACAGACTATTATTGCTGTTAAGTATTATTGCCCTCATTTTAATCTACTGGTTTCATCTGATATTATATTAACCTTTTTGAGAGTCACTCTAGGACCGACTTGCATTTATTTTTCCTGTGTTCATTTGAATAAAATTCTGTCACAGACTAGAGCATAAGGAGATTTATTGATACATTAAATTCATGATAGCTCTGATGGATTCCACTAAAGAAGAAACTGGATTTGGTTGATCTCTCTTCTTTGCTGGGTGAGGGACACCTGGCACCCAGGAGCACACAAGTGGAGCAGTAGGACCAAGGCATCCTTTTTCCATGTATCACATGCTTCAGACAGTTTGAGAAGTGGGGACCTATTGGAAAACATTGTAGACCTTCTGAATAGTGATGTCTATCTATATTTTGTGGTCTGGCAACTTCCTGTGGTTCAGCCAAATTCCCAGCACTTCCAAAGGCAGCTGCAATGGAGACACAGATGTGGAGGTAAAGCTGGTCCTTGGTAGGACTGTGGCAGTGAGTTTGCCCTTCTCTGGCCAGAGCTTTCTGGAGGACCTGCCCTTTGGCAATCCACAGGCTGTAGTGGGTGCCAGTGCAAATGTGGTCTGCAGAGACCCAGTGGGTGGTGCAGGGTAGGGATGTGGACTGGATCCCTGGGATGCTCCTTATGGAGAGGAACTGGAAGCAAAAAAGGTCATGAAATGTGCTAGGGCTTGTGGCGTTGTAGTTGTTCCTAAAGGCACTCAACATGGAGGGTAGTCTGGGTGTGCCTAGGGTAGTCTAAGATCTTGACTTGGACTTAGTTTGAAGTGGTAGGGTATTCCTTGGGAAAGAACTGGTCTAGAAATATGGAACAAAGCTTTCTGAGAGAGAAGAGTAGGAAATCAAATGGATTGGTTTTTTAAAATTAACTCTCACAGAAAGAAACATTTCATATAGGAAGACAAAATGTTACTGCCTTCACCTTCTTTAAAACTTCCCTTTGCGTTTTCAGTCACTTCTGTGGATTGGTTTTATTATGCATTATACAGTACAATAGTCAAAATTTCAGTTCCTGATTATTTCAAATGGAGCACAAAGCCATCCTATCAATACCACCTGAGCCTCAGAGCTAAGATGATAGTTAAGCATGGAGCTGTATCAAATTTACTGTACAATTGGTATTATAGATTGACAAAAAAACTGTTGTAGAAGTATTTAGTCTTTGAATCTGTAAATTTAGTCACTCAAGGCATAAAACACACCAAATATATAATCACATTTAATCACCACCACAGCAATGAAGATGACCAATGAAGGGGAGCAGAATTGTATTGAATTTTGAGCATGTGGAAAAGAAAAATCTATGGCTGTCACAAAGGAGTGTTTCTTACAAACAGATAATTATTCATGATGAGTAGCATAACGATTTCTCTCATTTTCTTTGGTAAGTTGCATCAAGACATCAACGATGACAGGTTATAGACAAAACCATAAGCTAAGTGCACAATGGAAAACTCATCTTGTTCAGCGGGCGGGTGTTTGAGCTGTATTATACCAGCACCTTCTGGGCTCTTCATTTTAGTAGGCAGATTCTTGACATCACTTTTGAAATAAGTTTATTTTCTCTCTGAGTTGTCATTTCTGGACAGGATTATTTATAAGCTTTAAATTGTAAATTTTTACTGTTTGCGCAAGAATCTTGAAGGGTAAGGGCAAAAATTGATCTACTATGGGTAGAAAATTATAAATACCCAGCCAAATTGAAGGAGTTTATAAAGATGAGGGGAGTCTGGGACAGACAGCTCTAACAGTGGCTGGTAGTAGGCATCTGCTTTTTCATCTCTATTTTTTTTCTTATAAGAAATTGCCAGGCCTCTTAGTTTTGATCTTGTGTGAGCTCAAAAGCAATAAATATAGGATTAGTTATCATATTGCAATACAAAGGTGGTAGCTTGGAGGGAACTAAAGAACATTTCAAATAAAATTGCTGCATTAGAACCCATTAAGTAATTCACATATCCTATATTGTAATTTCATCTCAAGAAGGAGGTAATCACCTTTGAAGCATTGCAGTGTTTACTGAAGCAGCAGAATTTGTAGGCTCCAAGATTTAACTGGACTGGGTCTTTTGTGAAAATCATGGTGAATAGACAGTGAACCAGAACCGATGTTGGTAAAGTAAATGTAAATCCTAGGAGACAATCTTTTTCTGTATTAAATAACACACACACACACACACACAAATTGTGGTAAGAGTTTTAAATATTTATTCAATTCAATCAAGTAATTCTGTATTAGGCAGTTAGTGTTGCTAATGCATCTGATAAATAATTGCATCAGGGTTTTGCAATGAACCTGAAGGATTTTCTTGCATATGAAAAGTAGTTTTTTTAATTTTGACTAATTAAAAACGTAACAGAGTTGATTTGATTGCGTGCATTTTTTTTTAAGAGAACAACCTTCCACACTAAAGATTTGCATCTGGACAATAACTATAACATTCTTCAGAAGTAAAAGTAAATAGAAAATAGCTAAAGCTGAAATATGTGGTATTGTATAGTAAAAGCAAAGCTGAAGCTGAAATCTGTAATATTGTGAATAAAAGGAAAAGTTGAAAAAATGAAGACAATTAATTAATTGCCCTGGTTTCTGTATCCTTAGCTACCATCTTTAGCAGGCATAAAGATAAACTATAAACATTTGGAAAAACAGAGGCGGGTGTTCTTTTCCTTCATCCCATCCTTTGTGCTGGGATAAAACAGCAGACTGCACTGAAAAATTAGTGCAGGATACTAAGGATTGACAGCAAACACTCACAGATTTTGGAGGTTTTGAGAGGCAAAAAGCAAACTAGCACTGAAGGCAGAAACCTAAGGATCCATTTACAGTTTGCAGCCAACTTCTTACTACCAAAACTTGCAATTAATCCAGTTGTTTCTTTTAACACGAATAGCTGAAAAAAAATCAAACTTTCAATACCTGTGATTTTTTTGAGTCCCTGCAGCCACAGAAAGTTTGTGCTACATAATTGCCTGCTCTCCTGAGATTCAAATCTATCCCCTAGAGAATGAGATGTACAAATTTACCCTTTGGGGCATTAACATGGCTGTTTGATAGTACCAATCCAAGCAGCTGGTTTTGCAGTTTCTTTTCTTGATCCAGCCATCAGGTAGCTGAAAAGTAGTGTTGTTTTGAAGATGATAATGTGGAGCAAGTCTCACTGCTGTATTGGTGGAATTTTATAACAGGAAAGTTTCAAAACCTTTCCCATGGGCTCTACAGACAAAAGAAGTTAATCAATGTCACTACATTTATCTGTATTAAATGCTTCTGTGTCATGACAATATGAGAGGATTCAAGGAATTGGCAGTACTCCAAAGGCTTGACAGCGTCTTTTGGCAAGTGGCTCTAGAAGTTTGCTCAGTGGTGAGAAATAAAAGATTGGCATGCAGCTGGTGCAGTTTGTGGCAGTGAGCAGGATCATTGCATGCACTACAGGTACACTGATTTCTCATCACCATGCCAGGAGATGTTTCTGTCAAGCTCAACAGACAAACAAAACCCACTTGATTTTCATTAACTTCCTGTGAAGCAGAAATGTGCATACTAACTAGAAACATAACTTGAGCTGGTTTTTCTGCAGGTAGTCTACTGCTTCTGGTATAGGAATTATCTGATTTCAGAGCCTGACTTACCTGTCTTTTGGGTAAGTGTTGATTTCTTGGTGTCCTAAAGCTATGTTCAAGGAAAACAGTAACTAGATCCTGGAGCTGAGAGTCTCTAGGGTAAATGGACCCCTTGCATTATGTAACTGCCTCATGGGGATGTTAAACTCAGGTTTCCTGCACACACAGGCACATCTCCCCGTGTCACGTTGACTGGCAATGGTCAGGAGCCAGGTGAGTCTTTGAGTTACAGGGTTATTTTTATGTAAAAAACCCCATCAGGATCTGAAACTCCTGGTTCCTAAAGGACTCTGTCTCAAGGCTGTGCATGAACATAGACTCTTTGATGTCTGAAAAGGGTTGAATTATTGCTGTGGCCATAGGGTTTCTCTTCTCAACCTGAACACCTTTTCCTGTCAGGCATATGGAAACTGGCTCCGCTGGAAACATTTTTTAAATTGACCCATAATCTAGAAGTTATTGAGGAGAATAAAGAAAGCAAGCTAGACAGATATGTCTCATTTTCTTAGGTATCCATGTAAGAAACTGCTGAGACTTTCAAAGACTGCATTTGCAACATAAACCTAAATACTGATTTTTGTCTGGCTAGAGGTGGAAGATGAGGAAAACAATAACCATTGAGTCTCTGGAACAGTCTACTGAAACAGGCTTATACAACATGTATTATATGGTTTGCAAGGCTGGAGCAGCTGGAGTTTTCATTTGGAAAAGCAATGCTATAAAATGAGCAGCTGTGAAAAGCACATGGAATGGGAATTAAAATGAATGTAAAATAAATCTATGCTCAAACTTTATTTTCTCATTTGAATATGGCACTGAATTCAAAGAGGAATCATTGCAAACTGTTCAAGCTAGAAGAGAACATAAAGGAAAACATCTGTGATGCACATTTACAGGTTTTCTGGATTTGTGACAGTAGCCTAAGAAAAAGAAATGAAGAGCAGTATTGTATTCAAATCCAGTGTGCAAAATTTACCCAGGAAGTTCTAGGAAAGCACTTTAGATGAAATAAATTATGTAAGTCTCCTATCTAATATTTTCCAAATACAATTCCCTTAGTCAGTGGCTGGATCTAAAAGTTCCCAAAGTCTGTATTGGTTCATTTCTTTCTCAGGGTGGTGACTCCCCATGTTTAGGAATTTGTTGTGTAATTCATGATTTTGCCATTATGGGATCAGTTTCTTACACTCACTAAAGTTAGTCTTTGAGGATACCTTACTTCATAAGAAGTATTAATTATGAATCTGTCAGATTAATTGTGAACTTAAATGCTTGTGTCAAAAATAACTGAATTGAGACATAAAAGGGAATCCTGGCACAAATAGGTGAAGTAACTTAAAAATGGAAATTTTCCTGCTGAAAATGGATCCACAGCTGAGAAAAGAAATTTGAGGTGCAATCTCAGAAAATGGAGCAAGTTTGGCTGGTGGATGCAATCCCTTCCCTGTCAGAATGAGGAATATGCCACAAGCTCTCCAATAAGCAACCTGTAGGCAGTCATGGTCAGAGGAATTCTTTTGTCCTTAGAAACAAGAACTGCACCTTGTCTTTCTATCAACTGGTTCTTTCTCGTAGCAGCTTAAATAACATCTGTTAAACATATAATGAAGACTGGATCATTGAGCAACTGTCACTGGGAAACTGCAGACAGTATAGCTCTTCCTTGCTCTTTTAATACTATTGACTAAGGCCCATTTTTGTGACATGTGGCATGGCTTTGACTTGTGGAAATATCACTAGTTTGGGATGGCTGACACTTATGAAAAAGTGCTTCTCCTGAAGATACTGGGACAAATTTAAACAAGTCAGAGCATGGGAAATATAAGTGATTTGGATGACAAAATACCACATCACTGATATCTTCTTTACTGTTGCCTTGATTTATTTCATCTCAAATGGCTGTCAGAAACAGAAGCGGAGTTGAGAATAAAGTTTATTGCTCTTCCCAGATTACATAACAAACTACCCAGACGACAGCCCTACCTGTTCATGGATTCCCCCACCAAATTTCTCTTTATGGGGAGGAAAATAAATCAGAAAGCACAATACCTCTTTTTGTTTGCATTGAAGATTTCAGAAACTTCTTGTGCTGTATAAAGGCCTTGACATCTTCTGCTATCCCTTTAACCTGCTCTTCCCCAACTTTCCTTATACAAGCTTCTTGTTTTACACTACGACATTCTCCTATTTAGTATAGCTTGATTAAGATGTGATACCTGAGATCAAATACATTAAAATTGTTTATGTGTGTTGTTCTCTTTGAATGACAGCTGTTCCAACCTTCCAAGCAGCTGTAAAAATCCTCATTCACGTGGTCAAAGGAAAGATGTCCTCCTTCCTGTGGTCCCTCCAAAAACCTTCCCTCAAAGCCCTCACCATTTCTTGATGGTTCCCAGCACACTCTACCTGGCACATTAAACCTATAAAAAATACTTCTAACAGGATGACCAGTGCCCGTCTTCTACATACTTTTCCTGCTGACACTGCCTTCAGAAGTTCTTTTTATTTGGTTGGTTGGTTGGTTTTGTTTTCAAAGATTTTGAGGCTGGGAAGTGCCCTGACATTTTGTGCAATATGGGTATGCCGTGTGGGATACTCCAAGAATCATTCAGGTAAATAAGGACCATTCATAAATCTTCTCTGCGACTTTTCTAATGGGGCAAAAAGCAAATAGAACTGTGGAAGAGAGAACCTATGGACAAAGGTAATTCGCTTCTGGTGTATCAGTGCCCATCTTGGTAAAAAAGCAGGAGTTCATACACACAGTGTTTTCTATATTGAGTGGGAAATCGAAGAGGTCCAGTTAATTAAGACATATTTGGTAGTGTAAGGATTCATCACATTTTACAATATTTACAAAGTGGTCAAAATTGTAATCCCATAACCTATTTCTATGTTTCTCTTGGACAATGAGGTACTGTGTCAATGTAGGTTTAAGTCTTGCCTTGGTACCGAGCATTTGAGTCTTAACTACCTTGTAACATCAGAAGTTTCAGTGCTACCCTGGTTTAAACCTGGCCAAATAGGTTGGTCCAATATTCCCATATTTTCCAGAAAGAAAATATGACCAGAAAATGCAAAACAGATGCTCTCTGTTTTTCACTCTCAACTCATTATAATGGGATTCACAGAAACTATTGAGAAACTCTTTTGCAGAATTTGATAGTCCTCGGTTGTGTTTTAATTATTGTATAATTATGTAGAGAATAAATAAAAGATCTTTTCCATGTTAAGAGGGGTTGCACAATATAGTGTACTTCTCATGCAAGGACAATAATTATGGAGAACAGGAGGTTTTACTGCAATAATACTTCTCCCTTTCATCTAGTCTCTATGAAGAACAGCAAAATTCATGTTGTCTTTGATGCAGCTGAAGCCAATTTCTTCATTTTGCATTTTTCACCTGGTGCAGCTCTGTCTTTAGCAGAAAACCTTTGAGCTGGGTCTTGTAAGAGTGAACTTTCACTGCAGTACACAACAGGAAATATGGACAAATCCTATTAAAAATAATGATGTGGTTAAAATATTAGCTCCCTATACATTGCTTGTAAAAGGCTGTTCTTCACACACTGAAGAGGTCCTATGTTAGAATATAATTATGTATTTTTTAATACCTTTGTTTCCTTACAAAGAAAAAAATACATTTTTCTTTTTGTTCTGAAAATCACCTTTGACAAAACCTCATCTTTTGCAGGAATCCATCTAGCTGTTTTTCCTTTGATGATTCACTGAAATAATAACATAGATCCATGAATGATCATTTTAAGACCCTTAAAGTATAATTGTGGTAAGCAATCTAACTTCAAAGGCAAAAAACCTAGGACAAAGTGAACGTATATATTGTAGTTCACTAATAAATTTTCTTGAGAATTACTTAAGTCAGAAATAACCATTCTACTAGTTCTACTATGTGTGAAATCCAATGGAGTGACCTTCTATAATGCATTGAAAAATCTTTTTAAAGCCGTCTTTCCTTATTATTTCCTTATTATTGTGGAAGTTTTCATTACCTGTATGAAGACAAAACCCTGCTATTGCCTCTTAATCACTTAAGTAAAATAATATTTGCATAGTTTCTATTGGATTCAGAAGTGTTGAGGAAAACCAAAATGGTGGATTAACTGAAAAACAGATACTAGAATTTTCTGCCTTACCACAGCAACTTTTGATACATATGTTGATGCTGTTGAATAAGTGCTTCTTAATTTTCATTTCCGTAGTTAGACCAGTGCATTAGCTACTCAATTAAAACTTTAAAATTGTAAGTGCAGTTTTGAAAGCAAATCTGCCTGACTAGACATAGAAATTGAGTATAATTTTCCCCCTTTGACCATTACTAATAAGGAAGGTGGAAGCAGAAATACTCATGGTAGCCGCAGAGAGAGAAAAGTAATGCCTTGTGAGCGTCGCCTTCCATCCCACCCCACTGTGTATAGAGTAATGGCAGTTTTGAAACCTGCTACAGATTTATGGAGAGATATAAATCAATAATTTTATAGTGCCATAGCTCCCATTCAAGGAGAAATGGAAACTCCAAGAGCATAAAAGCAGCATAAGTTTCAGAAGGCAAGGAAGACTGTAAAGGTGAACATATCTGCATCCCTCTGAAACTGCTGGCCTGCTGTGTCACTAGGGGTCTGTAGGCATGGAACAACCTGAGCAATTAAACAACCTTCCAAATACAGGCAAAGGATTTAGTTATATGTTATTGTCAAGTCAGCTTGTAGAACAGATTTTAATACCCTTCCGGACTTTTTTGGATCATCACAGTTACTCACTTGGCTCTCCCCTACCCTGCAGCTTATGTTGGCTCCCTGATTCTAGACCTGCAGGTTGGCAGAGATAACCTGTATTCTTTTCTGTCTAATTTCCTCTCTTCTCCTACCAAACCTAAGCTCATGAGCTTTGCTGGTTGCTTTCTGGAGGTCGCTATGAGTTATGAAGTCTAATCACTTTGCCTGGTCAGGTTGCTAACCTTCCCACAAAGAGCTTCAAGCAGTCAAAGATCCTCAGGGTGTTTTACCCTGGCTGAGTATAGAAATGCTCCAGAAATGGAGGATTTTGAAGACAATATTTTGCAATAAAGAAGTTTTCAGAAGTTAGAGAAATCTGAAAATTGGTTTTGTGGAACATTAGGAATTACATATATTTTTGGTGCTGGCTGCTTACTTAGTTTTTGAGTAGGGTTCACAGAATCATAGAATATCCTGAGTTGTAAGGAACCCACAAGGATCATCAAATCCAACTCCTGGGTTAATTCTATAATCTTTGATGTCACTGTGCCTAATGTGTGGTGTTACCTTTTCTTTGCGCACATATGCTTGTCTCACCATAAAACTGGTAATAGTAAAGAAGAGAAGAGAAAGAAGAGAAAAATTCTTTAGCATTTTGTATCCAAGAATAGAAGTGTATTTTACCAATCACTTGTTTTTCAAAAGATAACATGAAATCTACTAAAACTCTCTTTTTTTTATACCTGTAATTTAAAAGATAATTTTCATTTAGTAGAGCAATTCAGCTGCAATGTTTTCATTCAACTGTTACAAAATATGTACAAGCTCTCACCTATGCAAGTTATAGTTTTCTCTGCAAGTCCATCCTGTAACATTTATATAATTGCAGCATATTTATTGGAAACAAAAATTTGCCACAGCACTAATGAAGTTGTGCAGTCTTTAATCAGTTCCTGCAATATGTGCCAGTGCTCTCACAGATAGTATCAGCCTTGCAGGTTAGAATGCAGCCATGTAAGACATTGATGTATGTATTCAGACTCATGTAATTAGATGGGATGAGATCCTCATATGTATGCTAGGCAGTAAAGTTTTAAAATTCATAAAGTTTCCTCTATCAACAGTAAATTATTTCAAAAGGATGTTGACTTACAGGTTGCAACAACACAGATAAGTTTTGAAAGCAATAGGAGAGAAAAAATCCAGAGTCAGAAGTTAGTGAAGACAATCAGTAATGAAATTCTTTTGATTAAAGTCAATACAGCACAGTGACCATGTTCAGGTATGGGACTCTCAGAAAATAAGGGTATTTCATTGCATCTGATTGCTTCCAAGTCTTAAAGAGGATGACAGACATTGAAGTGAAGGTTCTGAAGAAGGATAGTTTCTGGGTTTCCACATGTGGTAAATTCCTTCAGGTGATGTTTCCAGGTGGACTATGGAACTGATGACTGTGAGCAAGAAAGCAATTAGTAGTTATTTTTGCTTTGAAATCATGCCACGTAGCTCTCCCCCTCTTGATTTCCCAAAGCCCTTGCATGTTGTTCTGTCACATACAATCAGGATTTTACTGAAGACACATACAGGAAAGGGCCTGACCACTAAAACTCTGAATATTCAATTTTTGATGAAAGCAGGTTTTGTACACCTTTTTTTTTTTTTTTTTTAATTAAACTAGCAATTTGTGGATATGAGAGTGGGCAAGTACTCAGGACAACTAAGAAAGCACAGTTAGGGGCTATAAACATAAAGACAAATAATTTTTTAGGTACTTGCAGGAAGATCTATATTCACAGATGTTTCCCTTCCTCATCAGATTTGGAATAGTTAGTCCATTTAGATGAACTCACTCCCCAAACTCAATGGGACTAATTATCCACTATGACATGTTTTTATGATCTAGAGCTTTGATTGGGGCTGCAAAAATATGACTCCTATTGACAGATGTAGAATCACTTCTAATAAGATATAATGAAAGTGCAATTANTCAGTGCCTTAATCAGTGTCTGGCAGCACCAGCTCTCAGAACTTCTAGAACCTTTAATACTGTGGTAGTATCAAGTTGTACTGTTCCTTCATTGGTCTCCATTTCTGATCTTTGCCTCTGGGAGCTGTCACCTTTCTCATTGATGCTGACAACAGGAAGAAGCATCCTTGTGCAGTGACTTCCTGCACCCAGGTAATCTGGGTGCTACACAACTCATAGCAGATTTACCCACTCTGAGTGTAATAGCAGCATCCGTCATAAGCCTCTGCCTGGCGTATGAAAAGTATTATAGAAGCCTACACTTGATTAACACCTATAATATTAATCACAAATGCTGTAACATCAAAAAGATGAACTGTTGTGTAAAGATAATCCAATACACCCTACAGGCTGTAATTTGGTCATTAAATGCATACCATCTTTCTTTTTCTGTCTTCCAGTAATTACTTGAGCTGTGGCAATAGCTTCATATGAACAAGCACTTGCAGCTTGTGCTGTGTGGAATTAATTGCAAATCAAGTAATTTTTTTTATTAGTATTATTATTTTTATGAAGCAAATAAACTTGTCTCCCATATACATTTCTGAGCACTTCCCTGGGCAGCCTGTTTCAATGTTTGATCACCTTTTTGGGGAAGAAATTTTTCCTAATGTCTGATCTAAGCCTTCCCTGGTGCAACTTGAAGCCATTTTCTCTTGTCCTATTTCCTGTTATCTGGGAAAAGAAACTGACCACCACCTTTCAGGTAGTTGTAGAGAGTATAAACATGTGCCTCAGCTACTTGTCACAGGACTTGTTCTCCATACCCTTCACAATCTTCACTGACCTTCTTTGGACATGCTACTGAACCTCAGTGTAGTGAGGGACCCAAAGCTGACCACAGGATTTGAGGTGACTCACCAGTAGAGAGTACTGGACAATGATCACTTCCCTAGTCCTGTTGGCCACACTATTCCTGATACAATTCACGATGCCATAGACCTTCTCGGCCACCTGGGCACACTGCTGGCTCATGTTCAGCTGGCTGTCAATCAGCACTCCCAGGTT
>VXBX01009901.1:0-46635 GCA_013400415.1 Scytalopus superciliaris | reverse complement strand
CACCTGCAAACATTGTGTAATGCCACAGTCTGGCTGTTTCTGCAATTTTGTTTCATCACACTAATGTCTGAGCAGGGCTTTGTGGTTGTGTTTTAGGACAAAGTACCAATATTTCTCAAGCCCCAAAACCAAAGTGAAGGTGCTGGAGATGCATAACAATGTCTGTGTTATATATATATATATATATNAAATGCTGTAACATCAAAAAGATGAACTGTTGTGTAAAGATAATCCAATACACCCTACAGGCTGTAATTTGGTCATTAAATGCATACCATCTTTCTTTTTCTGTCTTCCAGTAATTACTTGAGCTGTGGCAATAGCTTCATATGAACAAGCACTTGCAGCTTGTGCTGTGTGGAATTAATTGCAAATCAAGTAATTTTTTTTATTAGTATTATTATTTTTATGAAGCAAATAAACTTGTCTCCCATATACATTTCTGAGCACTTCCCTGGGCAGCCTGTTTCAATGTTTGATCACCTTTTTGGGGAAGAAATTTTTCCTAATGTCTGATCTAAGCCTTCCCTGGTGCAACTTGAAGCCATTTTCTCTTGTCCTATTTCCTGTTATCTGGGAAAAGAAACTGACCACCACCTTTCAGGTAGTTGTAGAGAGTATAAACATGTGCCTCAGCTACTTGTCACAGGACTTGTTCTCCATACCCTTCACAATCTTCACTGACCTTCTTTGGACATGCTACTGAACCTCAGTGTAGTGAGGGGCCCAAAGCTGACCACAGGATTTGAGGTGACTCACCAGTAGAGAGTACAGGACAATGATCACTTCCCTAGTCCTGTTGGCCACACTATTCCTGATACAATTCACGATGCCATAGACCTTCTCGGCCACCTGGGCACACTGCTGGCTCATGTTCAGCTGGCTGTCAATCAGCACTCCCAGGTTGCCTCCTCTTGGCAACTTTCCAGCCTCTCTGCTTCAAGCATGTAGTGCTTATTGTAGGGATTGTTGTGACCCAAGTGCAGGACTTGGCACTTCACCTTGTTGAACCTCATAAAATTGGCTTCAGCTCGCTGATCCAGTCTGTCCAGATCACTCTGTAGAGCCTTCATGCACTCCAACAGATTGTCACACACTCCCATCCAGCTTCTTATTTATCGTCCAATTACAAGTGATGATTGGAGAGTATTATAGGAGCTATTTGAAAAGTATATTTCAGTGGAAAAAAAGTCCCCCTGTCAGAAAAAAGCACTTTCTAATGAAAGTAATGAGACTGGTGAGCACAGACTCTTGTTTGATCAGAACTTCAATTGCCATTGTATCTGTCATCCCCAGATATATTTACTTGCTCTTGACAAACATATCAGTTTTCCTGATATGACCTGTTTAGAAGTCAGAAACAGAGCAGTGAGGAAGAGCTGAAGACATGTCAAGTGTTCTGTTGAAGAACCTCCGGGAAGTGTTCTCCTGTTTCCTCTAGTACATCCATTGCCGCTGCAGCCCACCATGAGGATAGCACTGGGATCCCCTGAGGGACCTCAGCTCTGAGGTTTGGATGTGTTTTCATTGTGTTAATTTGGTGCAAGGTGACAGAAGGGCAAACCTGGAAAACATGGGTGGTAGAGTCAGAGGAAAGGGAGTGGCAGGGACTGTAGAGAGTTGTGAGCCATGTTAATGTTGTGCTGCACAGGCTTTAGAAGGAAAGGCATCAAGGACCAGAAAATGAGGCCTTTTCTGATAGCTGTTGCAAATTCCTGTCTAGGATTGAATAGTGCCTTTAAACACTGTATACCTGCAATTGCTAATTAACCTGACTCCCAGAGTAGCACAACCATAGCCAGGAGATTACCTGCCTTATCATTACCATTCCTTTCTCAAAGTGATACTCAGAAAAAGGAAAGAGCTTTCAGATGGGCACTTCCCTTAGGTCTGTGAGTGCACTGAGATTAATACAGCCAATTCTGGTGCATGCTAACAATAACTGATCCTTGTATGAGCATCACTGGTGTTCTTTCTCTGTACGCTATTGAGGGATGATTGTGGAGTGAAAGGTCACCACAAAGTTACTGCATGTCATCAAGAAAACGCACAGGGAAGGCTAAAAAGTATAAAAACTGGTGAAAAAGTTTTGAGTGAAATAGATTTCTTGGAAAAAATTTAGCATGGTGTTAGAGAGAGGAAAGTGACCTTGGTTATAGTATCATAGATTAAAGTCAAAACAGAATTTTAAGTATTTGCAGAGAGGTTGCTGATCCTTTAGAAGCTTATGCACATAATCAGCTCAAGGACAACTACAGAAGGGAGTCATGCAATCACTGGTATTTGTTACAATTGCAGGTACTGGGAAAACATCTAATTCTCCACTTATGCTGATGAATTAGTAATAGGTTAAAGGAAAAAGTGATACAGTATGTGAAGACAAGCTATGTGGTGGAATCTATTAGAGGATACATTTGAACTGCCTTTTTTTTTTTAAAGTCCCTATATAATCAGCAATGGAGACAATTATTTTTTCTTCTCATTTATTAAATAAGGTTTGTGCAAGGCTCTACTTTTGGCACATTATCATCAGTACAAAAGCTATCATGTTTATATTTGACTATTTTCTTACACCATTTAAAAGGTAGTTATTACTCTAAAGGTTAAAAATTAGCTACAATAATATGTTGTAAGGCTATATGGTATTTACTATGCAACACAGTTGTAGCTTACTTTTCTGACAAGGATTTTATTAGGACTACAGGGGGAACCTAAATAAATATGATTAATTCTGAATTACTGTTGATTTGCCACCTATTAACCAACAAAATATTTAGACGATGACATAAACTAACATCTAAAAACTCAACAAATCACTGCAATACCTAGGTCCTAATGTGACATTCTTAACACTGTCTCTGATTTCACCTGCAAGATCACTAATCACTGTCATCCAAACCACTTCTGATACTTGACCATCTAGGTGTCAGAATCAACATAAAATTGGCAACAATACATAGCAAAAATCCAAACCCCAATGAATCTTATTCTGTTTATCTCACTACATTCATAGCACACCCAAAAGCTGTGAAACAACCAAGTCTTAAATTAAATCTTATGAGGACAAAGGAGCTTTCTTTACAGTGTTTACCTTATCAATTAAAAAATAACTACAACCAAATGAAGACAGTTCTCTACTAAAATACATTAAATCTCTGAAGATGCCATGAGGTAATACATGGAAACCTATCCAACACAAAAACTAACGTCTCCGTAATGGTAAACTATATTTTAGGATATGCCACCTTATACACCACAGACACTAAAACCTTATAGGAAATAATGTAATAATTGCTACCTGATTTGAAATAAAATTAGACTGTGCAAAATCTTTCTCTATCTGAAGTTTCAAGCAGAAATATAAACTCTTCAAACAAGCCACAGGAGTCTCATGCCCCATGACCAACATATAGAATCACATCAGAATGTTTTGAGTTAGAAGGGACCTTTAAGATCATCCAGTTCCATGGGTAGGGACACCTTCCACAAGACCAGGTGGCTCAAAGCTCCATCTGTCCTGGCCTTGACCACTTTCAGGGATGGGGAATTCACAGTTTCCACTACATGTCCTTAATAAAAGGTTCCTCTTCAATATATGCCAAACACACCTGGGCTAGAACTTACAAAGACTTCTCCACAACAGCAAACAATAAAAATCAGTACATTTTTGTGCTAAAAATCTATTGGCAAAAGTCCTGAACACGTATAGGGACTAAGAAGTCAATTAGGCTGTGGAGGTGGAACCTCTAGGCATTAGGAGTCACCTACAGAGTTTGCAAACAATGCAGAGGAAGACCTGGGAAATGAGCTCTGGATGAATAATGTCAATGCTGGGAAACAGCTCAAGCTTCATATGGGTGATTAAACACAGAGACTCAGTGTAGATAATGGTTTGACGACATACAACCACTTTCACTGAGTCTTACCTCAAGTAAACTTTCCCTGAAATGATAATTTAGTGTTATAAGCAATAATTCTTTGTCAACTTTTCTCCAGAACTTAACAATTTACTGCTTCTCCCTTGATAACAGGGAGCAAGGGAAGACTTGCTAACAGGACTAGCCATGCATTTTATCTAATTTTTAAACATAATTAAGCTAAATATAATTAAGTTAAAGTCAGAACTAATTAAGCTAAATATAATTAAATTAAAGTCAGAACAAGTGTTCCCAAATACTAATTATTTTAAAGTTTGCTAATTTTGGTTGGACCTAAAAAGAGATACTGGGTTTTTCTGTTCTTTAGGTTTACTACAAAGATATAGTGTGTTCTCTGAATACACGGTCCTCATAGACTCTTTGATGCCTAGGTTATCAAATCCTCCTCAATACCAGAAAAAAAATAACAGCATACCTGCCAGCATAGCCAGGAAGAAGACTGCATTCCACCATGTTAATCAGGGAAGGAAAATTGAAAAAATTGCAATGAATTAATCAGTGGAGCATGCTTAAGGTATTAACAACACAGGAAAAAAACATCATAGCTGAAAGTGATACAGCAAACCTTTAAAAAATCTGTCTATCTCTCATATCATTTGCTCTAGCTTTATATTGTTTTAGTTTATTGATTTGAACCACTTTATAGGCTGTATCAATGGGGATAAGATTAGAGTGGCATATACAGCATTAAACGTCATTAAGTTTGAAATGTCTTCAAAGACTGCAGCAAGGACAAGCACTGATTCCACTGGAGATATCAAGTGCAGTTCTCAAAGCCAGGCTATTTTCATTGATTATAGTTTTAGCATTTCAATTTGAGCAATAAATTTGGCAAATTTAGCCTATAAATGATCTTGGAATGCAGCAAACAAACATAAAAAATATTCTGCCGAATATTAACTATGGCATTATGTTATACACAATGAACTCAGAAAAATTTTGATAAATTAAATGAAGCTGAGTAAAGGAAGTAAAAGATAAGAATCTAGGAGCTGTGTTTGTCAAAGAAGTGTAGTCAGAGGGAGCTTCTCACCAGCCTGCAACCTTCTGCTCAGAACAGTTGCTACAGCATCCACTTCACCCTTCTATCCTTTTTGTAGCATAAACCCAAGATAAGGCAAAAACGAGGCTTCTCAGTTTTAGGTAAGAACCTAACCATGCATACTGAAAGGATTTTATTCTGAAGTTTCTACACAGCTCATAAACTAAAGTCTGACAGGAAGAAGACAAATAATATCTTGCCTATTTTTTCACAATGCAACAAACTGCAAGTACTCTTCTCTACAAAACCAAGCGCACATTATCCACATGCATATTTGAAAGTATGTGATTATCCCTAGCATTCATACATACACAAATATACACACACTTCTACATATTTTTCCTTACCTGCAGGGCTTGCCAAAATATGTAAGATTCTTGTGAGTATATGTAAGAGACATACACTTTCATAGACTGAGTTATCATCTTTTACAGGGCTTGGTTAATCGCAGAGGACAGAAGGAGGAACAGTTTTCACAGTGTAATCTGGGCAAGAACAAATAATGTATCTTTAAAGGTTTTCATGTCATTTTTGTGAGGGTACAGGGGTCTCACTGAAAATCAGTCAACCATGCCCTCCTCTGTCATTTACATGACTTTGAAAAATTGCAGCTTTCTGTTGAGTCTATTATGAATCTATTTCTCACTGAGCATTTGCTGATTTTAATAATGATGTAGCAGTGCCTCTGATTTTAAAGACATGCAGAAGAGGCCAAGGCAAAATAATTGAAGACTAGCAATACACAAAGACAACCTTTGTTTCAGAGAGCTTGGCAATGCCTGTTTTCTGACTTTCCCTGTGTCTGGCATGGAAACTGGTATCAGACCTCAGGATGTGTCTCTCCTCTCCCATGCAAAGGGAGATTGGACTTATACAAAGCTGGTTTTATATGATGGGAGGCATGCAGCATTCTGGAAGTGACTGGTAGTCAGAATAAGCAGAGAAAGTAATACGATCCCTCTGGATTTACTAAGCCACCGCTTCATAATGTATTTACTTTTTGGATTTCTTTGTTTTTGTTCTTGGATTTTGCTTTGTTTTGTTTTGTTGTTTTGTTGGGTTTTTTTTAACAAAGAAATACCAGTGGGCAGTGTGGGAAAAATGGGATATGCTGGGAAAAGCTTTGGTGAAGGAAGAGGCTAGGATTTGGTGGTAAATGTAAGTAGAAGTCCTTTCTATGATTTTGTCTTTCTCCATTCTGCCTTCCAAAAAGTAAGACTGAGAAGCACTTTATAGAGAGTTATTTGTTCCTCACTACTCTGGTTTTTACACTTTCCTTCTTTCAGCATTCAAGCTTAGGTCTGGACTCATCCCATTTTCTGCTGACATTTATCACATCATTCTTTTTATGACTCTTCACTATGATATTTCCTGTTCGTCTTGTTCAGAGCCACTTATGTCCCTTAGGTCCAGCCTCCAGCTCACCACCCTCCTCTCTGGTTTCCATAACTTCCTCCAACAGCTTCAAATGTTTCCTGCTCAGAACAGTCACAAGCTATCTGTTTGGTTCACAACATCCTTAATGCAGGAACATCTCCTTTCTGTACCTCTAAACCAAGCCTCTACATTCCTGCCTGCCTCCCCTAATTGTCTGCTAATTAAGGGAGTAATTTTTAAAATAACCAGCAGCCTGCTTTGTCTTCCACCAAAATGCCTAATGGAGTATGAGTGAGAGAAAGCATGTTTATGAGCTTCAAAGAGAGTCAAAGGGAACTCGCTATTATTCAGTGTAAGCTGGACTAATATATCATCTTTTAATAGAAAAAGACAAACATGTAATAGGGCACTGAACAAATATAGATTCATTGCCCAGAATGGGCCTTTCATCCAAGGACACCACTCAACAGAAGTGGCTTAATTCAGCAAATGAGGAAAATTTGCAGATAAGACCATACATTTAAAATTAGTCTGTTGAAAATAGTCTGACCCTGAAAAGCTAAAACCTGCAGAAAATTTCAGTTAGTGAGCAGATTGCTCTTGAAGAAGATAAAATCTGGGGAATTACATTTAAACTCTTTTAACAAATTTGGTAATGGTGGAAAACTTACTACCATTGACTACTCAGTTGAAAAAATCTCTTATCAAAACTGACGTAAGGTCTGTTCTTAAAAAACAGTATGTTACTACTTTGCTTTTGATCCGTCCATACTCCTAGTGGAATTGTAAATAAAACAGTTTTCATACTGTTGTCTCCTGTACTGGATCACAAGTCCATTGCAGGGATGTATTTTATGGCTTTATAATGCTGCCACCCCAAGACACCTCCACTGCATGTCCTTAACACGTGCCTGCTGTTCAGGTGCTGAGGGCTGTAGCAGAGGTTGTAGCAGCAGTCGTGCAGTGAGGACATGTACATACACTTGATAACAACTCGATGAAATTGTTATGTGGTCCCACATACTAAGACAGAATAAGTGCAGTTTCTCATTGTTGCTGATGGTTTTCAAGTCTGCTTCAGTATAAAATAAAGCTAAGCTTAAAAGCAGCAAGACAAATAGTGTAGCACATTGTCAGTGAAAATTAACTATTGAGGCAAGTGAAAAGAGTGACAGAAAATTGTCATTCCTTTTTAAGTGAGTTTGACTACACTTCTATTACATATGAGGTCAGCAGGACTTGATTTATGAATTATTCATCAGGATCTTTCTAGTAACAGAAGGTACACAGCTGTAGGCTGAGCAATTTCTATATCCACTACACCACAGAAATGGTTTGGCAGGAAAGGCTACTGGTTGTTGAATAGCTATTCACAGCAACAAAACCAGGACTTAAATATATCCAGTACTGGTTGGTTTGTTGGGTTTTGGGTGGTTTTGGTTTCCTGGTCGTTTTTGGTGGGTTTTTTGTTTTTTAACAATTGGCAATAATAGATGGGGGAAAAAAGGGGAAATAAAAGATGGGGGAAGAGAACAATGGAGGATAATACTACTATGAAAATTAATAGATGCAGAGCATATATCTGCCTACTGCTATGGTAACTTCTAAAAGCTATTGTTTTTAAACATTGGGAATAAGAGATTCACAGAAATCACCTTTCTCATTTCCCCCCACCAGTTGCTCTAATTGTCCTTTTCCTTGTACTGGCAAATATTAAAAATTCAAAGATGGTTCATGACAAAAATAATGCTCCATCCTTGGAAGAGTTCAAGGCCAGGCTGGATTGGGCTTTAAGTAACCTGGTCTGGTGAAAGGGTTCCCTGTCCATGGCAGTGCAGTTGGAACTGGATGATCTTTAAGGTCCATTTCAACCCAAACCATTCCATGGTCCTGTGAATCTACAGACTCATGAAATATCAATGTTCAGTTTTGCAAAATAAAAATGCTTGATATCTGCATGTGTTCATTGCATATCTGCTATTAAGAAGATATGTTTATTGAAGTCAGGTATTGCAACACTGAGCAGTTTCCTTTATTTTCTGCAAAACCCTTCAAGAATGAAAAAGATCACTTTAACTAAAAAGAAGGAGCTACTCAGTTTATTTGCGTTTATTAACTCACAGGCTTTTAAAATTTTCTTGAGAAAGGAAGCAAACTAAGATTTGAATCAGCTATTTCCTTCTCTGCTGCACCTCTGAAGGGAAGGGTATGTAACAAAACAACTTTTAACACAGTTGACATCACTGGTACAAATCAAGCAGAGGTACCAGTGTATCAAAATTTTCCATCACAAAAGAAAAAAATTAAAAAAATATAAAAGACCAATTTTTTTTCTAAATAAAAAATCTCCTTGAACCTTCACAAATTGAGAGTCAGATGTTCCAGATGGGCCCTTAACAATTCTGACTTGTAATGAAGAAATGCAAGTCCTAACAATCAGTTATGGTTGTTTGAGCCAGTCAGAAATTTTCACTGGGAAGAAAGAAAAACTTTCAGATTTGGCATGTTCCCCGGGTAGGTCTGTATCAGTGACATTTTCTGTGTACATTTCTTTGTGCAGATGTTCCCTGCCAGCTTCGCCCCCATGACTCACACATCTTCCCATTTGCTGATTAATCTGTCAGTTGAAGAGTGAAAATTTCATAATATTCTGAAAGTTTAGTCTCATAAGCACCAAGCCCTCCATTTTTCAGAAGTTTTTATGGCAGATTATTATAAAAATCTTTTTTTCACACACATGCGCACACACACACACACAAAAAAAAAAAAAAAAGAAAAAAAGAAAAAAACCAGAGTGGAGTTTTCACTCTTGCCCACCTGTAGTGGTAAGAGACAGCAAGATTAGGTCATGGGTCTGTTGGACTTTGTTATATTCATTGTGTTATGGAGTCCCCATCCTTGGACATAATTAAAATTTGACAGAACAAAACTCTTTGCAATCCAGAGCATCAAGGTAAATCATGCTTTGAGCAGAAGGTGGCACTCAGTGCCTTCCTGAGGTCTCTTCAAACCTGCATCATCCCTTTATCCTATGGTTTTGTTTTCACTCAGTGCTTTTTCAGTGTCTTGGTTTAGCATTTGGGGGGTGTGTAGTGTGTACCATCTCCATTGTTAACCAAAACTGATCAGAAGACAAAGCTAGAATCTGTTGCTCTTTTGTCCTCCTATTTGTCACTATTTATTTAAGCTTTTAACTTACCCACAACTGTACATTCTGTTTTCTTGTGCTTTTTTTCCCCTTTTGCAGGCCCCAAAGTCATATGTATGGAACACAGCGGTGTTAATGTTATTTTAAAGTTGCTGTCAGATAGCTTGGGATTTAAGTACTTTCTGGTGAGATAGCCAGGTGAATTAAGAGCTGATTTGAGACACTTTGCTTGTGTACATGGCAATAATTTAGACTGGGAATTGGAAAATGTGAAGGTCTATCCGTAACAGTTTTTGCCATGTTTTCCAGTTCTACGGTAGTGTCAAATGAGAATGTCATCACTTGCATCTTAGATGTGATCATGATGTTTTCTTTTGGTCTGATAGGAAGGAAGAGGTGTCAGGATTTGCAAGTTGAATGATTCACTAAGCATTATAATTCCATTTATCTTTTCTTTGCCAGTGCTCTAGTATTTAGTGAAATAATGCTGGGCTGTCAATCTACTGTCAATTTAGTATGAAGCTGAAATCAGAGTTCAGAGTAATCAGTCTGTTGGATATTAGACAAATAAATTTTTCTAAGTTTCCGATTTTTTTTCTTGTCATTCTCAGTGTTCATAGCAGAGCAAAAGTAACAATGCACAAAGTGTGAGGTTTGTGCTTCTGTGGCAGCCATAGGAATATCAGATGATTTTGCAGATGCATCCACCTATTCTTTCTAATTTTGCAATCAGCATTCATTTAACCTCTGTCAGAGACTGAGGGACCACATGAGAAGAGCACTTTAATTGTTATAGGTCAGTAGGCTGTTTTCTACGAGAAAATGTTTCCCTTACAATTTAGAATTACTGTCCCTTATAGCTCTTGTTCTTACAAATGCAGCAATAGCTTATGGTGTTTGCAGACATAGCAAACCAACTGGAATCCAACATATATTAGACCTAAAGTACTATATCGGAGCTTAAAACTTACATGGCTGCTGAAGCATCTTAAGTCAAGAATTTTTACTACTGAAAGTCTCTACAATGCTGAAAGATATTTTAGAACACATGCACACTGCCTTCTACTTTGATCACTAAACAATCAGGAATTTATTGAGAAAGAACAGCATTATTTCAGTGCTTTTCAGACACTCAGAACTATAAAAAAGGTTTCTTTGTCTGACTGCAAGCTGACAAAATATTTAAATAAAAAGCCACAGAGACAGATATACAAATATTTTTCTTAGTATATGCAAAAATTAAAAACCACATACAACTGGAAAGATTGTATCTTCCTAGCCAGATATGAATCAAGGAAAGAAAATCTGTAATTTGGCAATTAGTGTGGCATATTGATGTTTCTAGCAAAGTTTTGGCCAGAATACTGTCTGATGTGTACATAAAGATGTTATTAAACTTAGTTGATCTCTTGTAAAATTACTACAATACGACCTGCATACTGCAGAAGTTTCCCTTCAGTTAGGTTCTAAAACAAGTCTAAGTGATGCTGTTCATGTGCTATGTCACTGCTACAGTTACTCAGGCCAAAAAGGAGACCTTGTTCGCTGTCTGCATTGATTCACTGCCACTTTGTTCTCTCCTGGTTGGTTCCACATCATGCATGTGCTGGTTTACTCTTGGTCTTCTTGCTGAGGCAAACCAACTAGTTGTGTTTAAGAAGCAAGAGCAGAGTTCATCCCAAGGTGTGCTCCAGATGGACACTGTGTGCAGCCCATATCACCTTCGTCTCTGGCAGAGCTCGCGCCCCTGGCCAGTGTCATGTGTTGATGGATGCATGATGTCTTTTCTCAGTGCCATGCTATGAGACTGCCACACCAGTAGGCTTTAAGATAATTCTCCTATTATCTGTGACATTTTGAAAAAAACCCATATTAAACAAACAAGCAAACAAACACACCCCACCAAAGCCTGCAGTTTATACAGTGTGCAGACAGTGTACGTGAAATCTGTCTTGAAGCCAACATATCATTGTTCACAATTCCAGGTTTTATACTCATTCATCAAATAGGGCCCTGAGGAAACCCCGTTTAAGTACTGTGCAGTGGCATCATGGCCAAATAAAGGTTGAATTAGATTGCATGCTGTGTATTTGTTAGTGGATTTAACTTCTCTATCTAAAACAGTGGGTTAAGATGGCATATGGCAATAATCTGAAATTAAATATACAAACATAGTCACACAATCACATTAGTCACTGTGACTTTATTTTTGCCATGGAAGTTACTTGCATAAGGAAGCAAACAATGAGTCTACTGATTTGTTTTGTTTTTTATTTATTAATCATGATCAGATTTTGCTGTTTATATGCCACTTACTGATCTTTGTATTTAGCCTTTTGAGTACCTCTGTGCCTTCAGTAAACAATCTGAAACAAAATTGTTCTGAACTGCAGGAAAGCAGAAGACAGAAAAAATTAACACCTGACTTTTGACTGTGCTTATCATTTGTGGCTTTATTGTGATCATTTCTTCAAGAGCTTACAAGAAAATGTGTGCCAATTACATGTTTTATGTATTAGCTGTTTGACTATTTTTGGAGGAAGGAAGCACATCATCGTGACTCTAGTGTCTAGAAATTTCTCAAGAAAATGAGCCATTAACAACTATTTTTAAAGTTAATGCAGTAGTAATTAGTCTACTTGATTCTTAATTAAGATGCAAATTGTTTTATGACCAAACATTTTGATGGTGTTACAATACCTTGATATAAGCTTGTTGAGTGCAGAAGGTATTAAAATATCTTTTGTTGTATTGTTGACTAATCTTTCCATGTTGCAATACCAGCCTGTTTTGGAGGCTAGGGATGTGATAACTGCGATCACTGGTTCCTGGTAAGGAAGGTAAAATGGTCTTGACTGTTCAGGTTTTGTTTCAAATATTGACATGTTCTTATTCCCCACTGATCAGTAGACATTTAGGAAGTGAGTTATGCAGAATTTTAGGGAGAATTCAGTGTTAGTGACATCCGTCTCCATAATGCCTTTTTAATAATTCCTGCTTGTGCTAACTCTGTAGGACAATGAAGGAAGGTAAAGGATTAGTGGAACTTAAATAGTTTCTTATTGTAGCAAGTAAAACACCAAAAACTGTCACAAATTGAATACTTGTTTTTCTTTTCTCATTGAAGAGAAAATTCAGCGGTTACTATTCATAATCTATAAATTTCTGAGCTTCTATTACATTCCAGATTTATCCTAAATGGTAAATAATGGGTGATTTAAAACCAAATAGCACAAAAGCAAAAGTAAATAATAACCTACAATTAATTATGAAAATCTAATACATCTGTTCCTTGCAACATGAAACTCCATCTCCAGGGTACTTCATTATTTCTGGGGTCTGAGCTGCAGCTGGAGCAGCACAGTTAAGTTAGAGCTGTTTGTTAGACTCATACAGAAATCATCAATATTAGAATAATCTGCATATTAGAGTAACAGACAGTAAATTTCTTGCTAAATGTGTTGATATTTAATTTATCAAATTCTCTTAATTTAAAGATGAATCTTTTAGTTTATTTATGTATCAGATAATTTGAATTTGGTAGTAAACAATCTGTAGTTTCATATTGTGCATCATGAAGGTGTTTATGTGTTCATTTATCAATTGCTTATTAACAAAAATCACAAGATTCAGGAAAGGATTAATTAACTCAAAATTTACCACATTATTTACAGAAATTAAGAGTGAACAGGTCTTTTCCCTTTCCACTTATTCATTAATAGGGTAAAACCAGGGAACAGATCAAGACTATGTTATTGATCTTAATAAGCCAAATTCAACAAAGTGGTGTAAGAGAAACAAAGTTTGAAAATGCAATAATCCCAACATAAACTTTTCACTGCAATGTGTTGGGTGTTTGTTTTTGTTTGTTTTTTTGTTTTTTTTTTTTTTAAATCAGAGCCTTCTTTTTGAACTGTACTGGTTCCTAGACTGTTAAAGACATATTTTAATGAAAAAAAAAACAACTCCTTGAAGGATTTTTACATTCTATAATTTATTTATTTTTCTGAACATGTCATTCTGCATTGTAAACATAAACAGTACACAGAAGAAACAGCTTTCTTCCCTACATTTAATCTCTTGTGACAGATAGTAAAATTAGAGTCACATTGTTAATATGCCACAGAATTAATCACATATGCAGCATACATCAGTTATGAAAACATTTACCCTAGAAGCTGAAACTTTTTCCTGCTGCAAAACCCAACATTTGCATCCCAGGCACATTGGTGGAACATTGTTTTGTCAGCAGAATCTAAAAATAGAACACAAATAAAATTTATCCTACAAATATAAAGATTTTTTAGAAGGCATATTTAAATACAGCTTTGTTCAAAATTTGTTATCAGATACACTAGTCCAAATCAGGAATGGAGACTAATAACACTACTTCTGCTTCACTTCATTGTAACCAACAGAATAATCTTCCCTCTCCAGAAAAGGGACCTGGATTTCTCAGAAGCCTTGCTGGGTTTTGTAAAAACAATAACCTTCTCTACAGAAAAAAACAAGGAGAGTTGACCAGATCATAGAAGTAATTCATGACCATTTTTACTGATGTTGCCTATCTGGAACAGTCATACGTGAAGAGATGAGGATCCTATCGCCATGTGTAAACTGGCATGTAGGTATGTGTCATGATATGACATAGGGTCCTTCTTCCTCGGGGATCCAAATGGGTGAACTGCTGGAGACTCAGTTTAGATGCAGCACTTGTGCTGTGACATGTCCTGCTTGACAGAGGCTGGAACAGTCTCGTGTTAAAGGAGTAGATTGATGTATGCTTTTATTTAAAATCCTAGAACTTTTATTGTTCCTGGCTGTGAAGATTTCCCAGCTTTTTCCATATCCATCCACACCAACCATGCATGCTCATCTACCTGAATGACTCAACTCCATGACCTGTCTGCTGAATGGTGGCAGATCACGTCTCATAGTTGCTGGTGTTGATGATTTGCTATTTAAAACCATCTCAACTCAAATACCAGGTATAAAGTTTAGGGATTTTGATAGGATGTGACAGGAAAATCTGTGATGAAGGGCATAGCTTGTCTACATTCTGTTGTGTATAGAGTGGTACTTCAGAAGCTCTGGGATGATAACCCACCTGCTGTCAGTCCAGAAGGCAATGGTTATCCCAGGAATCTGGTGCCACCATGACCAGTCCCATAAAGATGTTTGGATAACCCCGTGGCATGTGAATGCCATGCAAGTAGTACTGGATTCTTGTTTGTAGGCAGTCCATTTGAAATGTTTCTGCAAAAGAAGGGAGAGGATGCAGACCCTCACAAGCCTGGTGTCAATATTTTCCTGTTAAGACAGCAGAGATGAGCAAGAAAGATTTAAATGAAATGTTTCTAAATATTCCTAACTTGTCCTCCAACCTTTGAATCTGCATCCTTTTTTACAGACATTTCTGCATCAGAACTTAGTTGAGAAAGGCGTGGACTAGTTTGTCTTGAGGCAGAAATTGATCAAGACTTATGAATCTGAAGATAAATCCAAAATAAATATAATTTAGAACTCTATGTGTTTGCTTGTTATGACTATGCAGAAGGCTTTAAATACCCTCAAAAGTTCACGGCAGTTTCCCCTTTCTACCTTTGAAGTTGGAGTACCCACACTACTGTATCACAGTAAAACTCCTCGCCACAAACTTCTCAGGTAGAAAAGTTGCTATTAATTGAATATCTTGACGAGAAATAGAAAAGTCCTGTGTGACATACAATAAAGGATTTGTCATGAATCAGACTATATACAATTGAGAATAAAAGGTCTTTTTAAACTTTTAGTAAATCACTTAAAATTAAATGTCTCTAATTTAGAGCAATTATGCAAATGTTTCTTCAATGAATGAAGACCATGATATGTTTAGTGATTCCGTTAATGCAAACTTCACTCCGTTTTTGTCTGGTATGATTGAGGCTGTCACTTACAAAGATGAAGGTATTTAATAAAAAAGGGAGTATTAGTACAGAATGCTAAGTATATTCCGGTACCTGGTGAAGCTAGAAGGAAAAACACGTGAAAAGGGATAAGTATTCAAATCCTGTTCTACCTAGTAAAGAACAGCATTAATAGAGCTTTTAAAGGTATCTTTTTTTTTCTTTTCTTTTTTTTTGTGGAAAAACTGTAATTATAAAAAGAGGTTGGGGGTTAAGAAAATTATTGTGCGTGTAGGTTTTTAATGTTCTTACTTTAAGTGTCATCAGTGCATCTTAATCTTGTTTTGCTATATTTTTTCTGCTTCACTTACTTATTATTCATTAATACTTTGTTAAAGCACTTCTGACATTTGCATTGCTATTGCCATGGGACTGTTTTGGAGTCTTCTGTTACTTCTGCAAGGAATGTATATTCTGTTTACTGGGGAAAGTTTGGGTTTTTTTTTCCTGAAAGGAAGCAATCTTCTGATCAGTTTTGTGCATTCCTTCTAGTGTGTCAGAAGGAATGAATTTCGTAGGATTGTCCCTTCCACAGTGAAATAGTGTCCTGGGGTTTATAAACAGGACCTGATAAAAAATCAAGCACTTCACTTGAGATAAAAAATTGTATAGAAAAATATATCTGAGAAATACAGGAAAATGGCTAGGAGTTTTGGAGGGAACATGACAGAGAACAGTCCAAGATGATCGATGATACAGATTTTGTCTTGTCTTAAAAGTATTCTGTCTTTTTTAATCTATGTAGTTACTCTACCCTTTAGAAGTCAATAACACTAAGTTATGTTTCAACTCTTAGTTGCACTTGTTTGTGCTTTTTAAGTGAATTGACAGGAAAATCTGTAAATGAGTTTGAACTGTAGCTGATTCACAGTTAAGTTTCAACTGGCTCACTCAGCCTTACTCACTCTCCAATAGCCTGCAATGAGAAAATCATGGTCCAAACACCTGCTGGAAATAAAAGTACTCTTTGGACACCATGTCCATTGAAAATCTCAAAGGATGAAACCTAGCATCATGAAACTGTTGCAAATCTAACTGGAAAATGCCATTCTGTAAACACACCAAAGGAGAAATGTTACTTTATTAAGATAATGAGTGTATTAGGGAAAAACCCACCACCATCAGCTTTAAATCCCAGAAAGAGCAATGAAATATACTGGGAGAACATTCAGCGGTACAAACACATAAGAACATGTTTGCATTGTCCTAAAAAGTCTATCACTGACTTACAAAATGCAGATAGAGTAGAAGAGCAGGGAATGAATATATTTATTGATTTTTCTCCTTCACATTATCTCACACCCAAAGATGGAGAGGCAGCAGTGAAATTAGCTGGCTGGCTGCTGTGAAGGTTGGGGACAGTCGAGGTGATGCTTGGCACTGCAGGTACTATGGCTCCTGTCTCCTGGCCCAAAGCAGATCCCTCACCCCGCATTCAGGGTGCAGTACCACAGAATTACAGTCAGAGGGAATCTTTTTCCTTGGCCACTTGTGCATCTGCATTGTCTTGTGAGATATAACTTTAAATGTTGACCAAATCCTATTTTGGGTGCCTTTCCTCCTAAATTTGCTCTTTTGCTGGAGTCTGATAGCTGTGACAGTATATGTAGACACCAGACTTGATCTAACCACAGAAAGAGCATTTCAGGAGTGAAACAAACCACTTTGAGAAAACTAAAGGGTTGGAATGTATAATCAGACTATAAACAGAAACCACAGGAGAGCTGCAGAGCTGTGAATAAGGTTGTTTCTACTGGAAAAAAAAAAAAAAAAAGAGCCCACGCAATTCTTTATCTTAAATTATTTTTCTATGGAGCCAAGTCTTTTCAGAGCATCATAGAAGCTTTCAAGCATGTGAAACTCTTGCTTAAATGTTGGCATGTCTTTTAAAAAGCAAAATAATTCTCTTGTATCTCCTCTCCCTCTTCTTCTCCCCTCCCCTCTGCTCCTCTCCTCTTCTCTCTCCTGGGAAAAAAAGATGACTTTTGATAACACCTTGTATTTGATAACAGCTACAGGTAGTGAGCAGCAGATTATAACTACAACAAGTGGATTCAGGAGAGAGTGAGCTAGGAAGAGGGCACAGAAATTATGTAGGCAAACCCTATCAACAGAAAAAGTATATTTTTTAAAAAATAATGATCAACAGACTAAGTTTATTTTTAAAAAATGCCTTTTCAATTTCTCCTTTTTATTCATGCACTGTTAGGAAATTTTGGATTTAATTAATTGTCAGTAAGGGGCAAGAGGTATTGTATTAATATAATTTTTAATGCAATCTATAGATACTGACATCTCTGGTATACTAAGGAATAACATTACTATCCTGTTCATGGCAATGAAAACAAAACATACATCAAACGTGTTTCCCTAAAGCAATTATTTTGGTATTGCATAGATAAGTCTGTTAAATATAACAATATCTGCTGTATTGCCCTTTAGTAATAAATTCATTGCAGGCAAATTATTGCAGTTAAATACCCAGTGAATCCTGCACTTCAGGGCAAATTCTTGGTTTTGATTTGTTACAGCAATTTTTCATGTTAATCGGATGCATTCATGTTCATTAAGGAAAATATTTATCCTTTGAAATCTTGCAGCTAAATGCGTACAGTTTTTAATAGAAGTGCTGAAATGCAGCATTGGTTTACTGGCATTTCCTCAGAAAAATTATGTGTGGTATCTCATATTGTTCTTGTGTTCATTTCTTCTGTGACCAGAGACAAAAACAGGATGGCTGCTTTTATATTTCACAAGAACAACTGCAAGTTCCTTGTTTTGTTCATGCCAGATCACCTCTACACTGGAGAAATAAAACTGTGAAAGCAATTGTAGCATCAACTCAGCTCTTGCATTTGTCACCAGCTATGGCTTTCCCAAAGAAGTCTTCTCCTTCCCAGCTGCCACATAAAGCTTTCTGAAAACCTCATAACTTGATCTTCCTGGTAGATGTTCATCCTCTTGGGCGCATATGTAGTGATACCATGAAGTGTTACATGCACTTAGGAAACACTTTAGATACCTGTTCTAAAAGATCCTATTAGCAGCTGCTAGTCCAGGTATCTCCCCCACCCACATTAGCAATATGCAGGCTGTGTTTTTAAATATTTGAGTAACTTTATTAAGAGATGAAAACTGACTGATAAAGTAGCTCAGATGTTTTAAAGTAGCAATGTGGAGAATCACACAGCTTATGAGCTGAAGCTCTTTCCAGCTATTGCAGTCATATGTGCTTAGACTTTTATTAATTTAGGTAGTTTTGTAATTTGTGAAAAATGTCTGCGAAACGGAAAAACAGCTGTGCCTCTAAGCAGAGGACTGTGGGTAATAATTAATAGAGCTGTTATTTAGGGTTGAGAGTACTCCACAGCTGAATAGGTCCAAATCTGTAAAACATGAATTCAATTAATATCTTTGTCTTATGTTTTGGCCACATTCAAGTGGGTTGAGCAGAGCAAAAGGCATAGCAGATCTCTTAATTTTTCTAGTCAAAGCACTTATTTTACTGGCAGCTGCTCTAATTAAGGATGTCTGAGTAAATGCAGTTTTCAAGCTTTGATAAAAGAAAATGTTTTCTTAATGCTACGTTCGGAATTGTCGTGCCTACATACAATGGTACAGATGGGCGAGTCCCGCGGCACCGACATTGGAGGCTGTCTGCAGGGATTCAGCTGTCCAGAGCTGTCAGTACCCAGCTGTGGAGACAAGGATTTGGCTACTCTCAGACAGTGGAAAGGGATAGGGGGCTTCCAGCAGTCTTAGGGTTCTCACTTAGGCAGATGTTGCCTTCAGGAGGAGAGGGATGTGCTCCAGCAGCTACAGCTCCTCAAGCTGCTCCCCATTAAGAGTCAGTGATAGAGAATGACAGGAAGGGAAAGTTTCTTTTATAACTTCTGCAGAAGTGGGTTTTCAGACGGGTTTCCAAGGGAAGCTGGGACTTTTCAGGAAGTGTTTTCCCCGTATTTTGAATGAGTTCTCAGACTCTAGAGGTGGAGGACAGTAAAGATGGACTTTACATCTATTTTGACTAATGACTGTATGGGGCTAATTTGTGTTATGCAGCAGTGGCTCACATTTAGCACAGTAACTTTGGCTAAAATTTTAGCCACCTTGGAGTTAGAAAAAATTATTCTTTAGCTAAACCTCTTTCAGGTGAAAACACAGAAATAAACCCAGAATTCCACTTCCTTCAGCTTAATGTCTTAAAGCCATTTCTTCAGATCTGAGATTCAGATCTATTGCTCTGATAGTTTGTAATCACAGGTTGACAAGGAATTTTCTTTTTCCTGATCTTTATTTTCAGGCTTACTCTTAACCACTTTCACAAGTTAAGCCTTGTCTGTAATTGTTTCAGCTCTGTCACAGCTGAAACCTAATCCTTTTTTTGCTTCCACAGCTGTGGTTTTCTTTCAGAACCAATTTTGTGTTTATGGAACACCAAGGACTGCAATTTTCTTGTGTGTTTTTGTTGTTGCATTTCCCCCCCCTGCTTTTTAAATCAGGTTTTCTACTTCTGCTCATCATGTTCTTAACTCTACACTCAGGAACAAACCTGGATAAGGCTAGGGATAATTCTTGGTGATAAACCTGCAAAGGAAAACCCAGCTGGCAAAAGATGTCTTAAAACTAGTGAAAAGGTGGCTATAGGCACCAGAACAAACCAAACATTCAGGTTCTTAGTTTCCCACTGAAATGTTCTGGTGATCTAATAGCCAAATTCCATTGTCATGGAACCTCAGAAATTGTATTAGTTGCACACTGATTAAAGTAAGAAATAATTTTTCTGCTTTTCATCTATAAAATCATTTGGTCTTACTAGAAGTACAACGTGCTTGTCTGATCCCTCTAATAAATAGAGCACTAAGTGTCCCAGCCAGCTCTTCATAAGCACTTCTCTTTAACTAGCTCAACATGGGATTCATATGCTATTTGCTGAAGGATCAGTCTCCAGTAGTAAGAGGAGGATATTGAAGGAGAAAAATTCTGGAGAATGAGAAGGGGTGAAATATAAGTATGATTAACTGTTAGTAGCTCCAGTTGAAATGTTTTGGGGTTTTCTTCTCAGTTAATAGCCTCCAGGTCATCCTCTGACAGATCATCCTGAGCTCTGGATGTAGGCAGGATATCAAAGCATATCTAAAGGTACTTCTCTGTCAGGCACCCAAAGTGATGAAGTAAAGGAAGTTTTTTAATATAAATTCAGAAAATACAGTGCTATATAAAGGTGTTGTGTGTTGGTGGTTAAAAAAACCTCATTATTCTCTTTGAATAAAATGTGCTTGCATGGATGAGGACAAAATATCTGAAATATTTAATGTCTTAGTGGTTAAACTGTGTAATTTCTAGATGATATATAAAGCAGGATAACAACTGATTAAAGAAATGTAAAGAAGATATAAAGGGCTAAAATATACATGGAAGTATGCTCAATTCTTCCTGGTTTTGACAAATTCTAGAAATCTCACATCTTATATAACTGAGAAAGGGACTTTGCATACATGATACTACACATAATAGATTGCAGATAAAAGTCCTTGCTGGAGTCAAATCTTAGAGATATACTTTTTATTGTTATCATGAATAGACTGATGCAGGGGTATGGAAATCATCCTTTCTGAAACTTGGATATGTTCCCACATCAAAGGCTTTTGTTTAACTGTGATGTAATGCAGATACATCAAGAAAATGTTTGCCCTCTGTCATTTAATTTTCCTGGACTGAAAGTTTACCAGGATCAATCTATTATGCACTATAAAATTTCAGGTGTGCCTCTAATCTTTAAGATAGGTTTAAACATAGAGTTATTATGGTTGACCTGTGGAAATAGAGTGAGAGCATTAGAAATGACCATAGAACAATATTTCATTTTGGTAAAGAATGAAATTACGTTGCATTGATAAGTAATATACTGAATATATTTTAAAGAATGATAAAATCAAATCATGTTAATTATATAGAAAATGCAGAGTTTGACATGTACAGAGATGTGCCTTCTAGGCACACAACCTCTTTTAAACCATATGTGTTAAAAAATTCACAGTCTTACAGGTTCACGTCCCCTTGGTACACAGAAAAAGTAGTGCTCTGAGTCAGCCAAAGTTTCAGAAGTGCTTGACTTTGTTGTTTATTCAGATATTCTCAAGATTTACAACTTTGTTTTACTTGTTTCCTATGTTATTTCACCTGCAGTTACAGGGCCATTTGCTCAAGTATTCTTGTGGACTTTTCCTAAACAGTTGTCATTTTGATATAGCTCACGGCATGGAACCCCAGAGTAATAGCCCTCCATCCAAAAGTGGTGCTTAAGGAGAAGAATGCCAAAAGTGCTGTATGCTCTCTATCAAGATTGAAAGATTGTGGCAGAATCACTCTGAAATTAACTTTTGTTCAAGGCTTTATTTTAAGACCCTTCATGATAAGGGTTGTGTGGTATTTTTATATGTATTTTATTTTATTGCCTGTCCAAATTTCAAATGTTCATAGCCATTGTTCTCGAATAATACTTTATTTTGCGGTTACTGTTTCATTTGCTTCCTCTCCCACATTTCTATAGCACCAAACAAATGGCTCATAATTATACCCAAGCAGTAAGAAGACACAGATAAAATTCAAAGCACAGAAGTAAACCAAAAACCAAAACAAATACACCTTTATGACCTTTAAAATTCTTCTTGGGAGTATAACTGAAATTTTCTGTATTGGTTTACAATACAGATGTATTAACTAAGATATGTTTGTTCTAAAGTGTGAACAGTTAAATTTTTTATTTGCTCTGTTGAAAGGACTATCTATCAAGGAACAAACTGAACTTCTCTAGAAATTGGAACTGAATATTTAATATTAGAGTTGTACAAACTCACAGTAGTCACTAATTTAGCAGAAATTCAAGAAGATAGTACTGAATTGTGCTATAAATAAATTTATCTCCATCTGGATTAGGAGTATGTGTAATTAAGCCAAAATACAGCCACATCTGAGTAATTGATTTTAATCAGTCACTGAGGCACTGTGCCAGCAGTTGGCAGAGGGGTGTATATATATTACCTCTGTAGTTATTATATTGATTGCTAGATTTGGGGCAGATTTTTTCAAATGGAGCTGCATGTACGAATTGGGACGGCAAGCACAAGAGCTGGCTACAACCCAGGGGATTACACACCTGCTGCGATGTTTGATTTGTTGACTAGGAGCTGAAAACCAAAATATTTTGGTGCTGTCAAACTGTGATAGAGTTAATCCCATAGCCAGAGGAAAGGCTCTCAGCAATGTTCTCTGAGAAATGTAATCTGGGTTTGGGAACTTACACCATGCAAAACAAATTTCTAACTGACATGTCCTAGAGGATTGTTGCATATTACAAGAACCCTTTGTCCATCCTGTTCTTCATGGTGAATTATGACAACATCCATTTCCACTCATTTCTCATTGTCCTGCTATGATTTGCTCTATCATATGAAATATTAGTACCTTGCTTGTAATGTTTTGTGGTAAAGATCATTAATCAAACACTCAGTTCACTATTCAGACTTTAGGTAAAGCTGTATAGCCCCTGAGAGCAGGAGGCAGAGGTACTGATTTGGTGCTGCTAAGAAAAAAGAAGGGGGTCGTTTATGCAGTTACAAAAAAAAAATAAAATCCTGCATTACAAACCCTGTTTTGCAGAGTTTAATGTTCATAATGACCTATCCAGGTTTCTTTAACTCTTGATTATCTGACAGTTGACTGACTATTGTTTGTGGCAGACTGAAGAGAGAAAGCTATGAATCCCTCATGTATTTGGTTTCCTCTCTCCAAAAGGAATATTTCAGAGAATATACAACATCTGCAGACCAGACTCACACTTCTCTGATCTCTAGTCACTCTTCCTGATGAATAAAAGGTACATGAAAAAAAACCATCAAAAACAGGAATAATGTTTTGCTTGAAATTACCAATTCTGTGATATGTTCTCCAATAGCCAGGAGTAATTAAAAGGAAGAGAGTGAGTGAAGATACACTGTGCTTAGATTTTTTTCTTACCTAGTTACATAACTTTAATGAATTTTACCTTGATTTACCTACATTTACCTTGATTTCTACACCTTTTGGTGTAGAAGCAAAGCAGGTCTAGTCCTTGGCAGAGAAGAAGGAGACTAGAATAAATCTGGCTCAAAATTTCCCAGTAGCTTAATGAAAACTAAATTCAGTCACCATAACAAGAAGTAAGAGATCTTCACCACACACACCTCCTCCTTCCTGGCTGAAGGCTGGGGCTCCCCACCTCCAACCTCCTGTCAGGGCTGCCAGGCTACTTTATAGTACAGTCAAAGCCAAGATGATGCAGCTGGATGACCTCCATCCTCTGTCTTCTACCCTGCTGCTGAGTCTTGTCAGCACCTGTGTTGTGTGGAAAAGGTATGGTGAATGCAGGTATGGAAGGCCAACACTTCTGCTAGCCCCACTCCTCCTTCCCCTTTGGGAAATGCCCCATTGCATTCAACCATTGCAATTTAGAACAATACTAAAGAAAGCTGATCTTTTCATACTTTGAAGTATTAAGAACAGCCTCATGCATCCTGAAAAAGAATCAATTCATTTTACTTTAATATAGTATTTCTTGACTAAAAAAATGCCTCAGTCTACAGTACTTTTCTTGAGGGAGGCTTTAGGAGACATATAAAGCACAACCACTGAAGACCTTTGTGATTAACTGTGAGCTAGCTATATATTAGGTTCCCAACACTGTTACATCACTACACAATAACTTGTAAATCCAAGCTTAACAATACAGTCTCCAAAATATGCTCTTGTGCGTGTCAGGAGTGTCTTAACAATAAATGCAGCATTCTTGTTGTGCCACATTGTTACAATTTTTAGACAAGTGTGACAGTTAAAATGACTCTGATCTCTACAGTCCACTTATTAGACAGTTGCTAGTTCCTGGAAAGACAAAATGGTATCATTACACCATCTCTCTGCAGTACTGGCCTTTGTGACTGCACTGCAGATGCAAACTAGGCAAAAAAGCTGATATTCCCATCCCGATAATTACTTGAAGTGACAGTGTCTTCCACTTGGACTAGAACTATCTTGATGTTCTTATCCCTAGGCCAGACAAGAGCCTGAAAGAGCCTGAAGTGCAGCTATCATGCAGGATTCCATAGCAGAGAGAGATCTCCTTGGCTGCAATCTCCAATTCTCCATATTTTTCTGAACATCTACACACAGCACAAAATCATTAGTACTAAGCAGGCTTTCTTAACCTTAAAACATCCAGGTGAAATTATCTGCCAGAGTAATTTCTGTCCATTCATTAAAGAGTGCTGAGCAGTGCTAAGAGAGCCATAAAATCCAGTATTCCCTCAGACTGAGTGTTCTTGTTACTGACCCAGTGCCATGGGGTGGATCAACCTGCAGGCCAGCCAGTTACAGAGTAGGTGGTACTGCAATGAGAAGAAACAATATCTGAAACATCTCACACTGTCTGCAAGGCAGAGAAGGAAGGATTCGTATAAACAAACTGCTGAGGGATGGGTCTTTACTAGCAGAATCTTGCACTGCTCCTGCTACCCCAATGGATCTCTGCTCAGCTTCTAAAGTTGTCAATCAGCTGAAGATTTGAGAATGTCTTTGGAATGAAAAGAGACCGTTGTAGTGGCAAGAAGGATGTGGTAGGATGAACTATTCAAAAAGGGCAGCCTGTGAACTGAATGATGACAGTAAAAACCACCTAATACAACACTCACAGAAGGAATCCCCAGGATGTTTAAAGTCAGAATCTGTATGTAAGAGCTGTCTCTTGACATCAGTTAAGTATTTATAGTATGACACAAAATGTTTCCAGAATCATTGTAATGGCACAAAAGACTTAATTGTTTTTCAACTTTTATGTGTGCTGTGACAATGGACTTAAAGAACTGTTTTGGAAGCCTGAGAAATAAGTCCCTTCCACAAATGACCTACAAATAAGTGAAAAGCTTCTTTAATAGAATGCCCGTCCTGGGTGTGACTTCTCTTTTCTTCTAAAAACTAAAATTATTTGTACTAAACTTCCACTTTTGATTTTCCTCATGAAATATTAGGAGGAACGCTAGTACCCAGGGGGAAAGATAAAGACAGCTGTGCTGACATTTAAGCTGGCAAAATACTGCGGTGGGAATGCACTGCCCTGGAGAAATTTATGAAATACGCAGATCCAGATTAAGTATATCCTTTTTTAGTGTTATGGACTGTCTCTGAAGCTGTTTGAAATGTTTAACTGCTTACTATTAAATGAATGTGCATGCCTTTGGGGAAGGCTTCACACGAAACCACAGAGCCAGTAAATAAGGAATTCAAAATAAAACTCAAGAAAATTATTATCAATTAGTTGATACGTATAATAACTTATTCCAGTTTTTCTAATTAGTCATGGGAATAGCAGATGCATGTGCTAATACCCCTAGTGTTGTCTGGACTCACTGGAAACATTTTATGGATATTGTCTGGTTTTTGTACTAGTTATTATATACATATGAAATTGGGATGTTTTTTCCAGAGAGTGTCCATCCATTCTAAGAGCAGACATTCAAGTAAATGTGTTGAAAGTTGTTTTTATGACTTGTTCGTTGTGACATGTTTAAGGGAATAAAAGCCTAACCTGATATTATTGCACAAAATTTTTAATAAATAGCAATTAGTAGTCTGGAATTCAGTAAGACTTAAAGGATGTGATAAAGAGCTATATATTGTGGTGCCACTGTGTTACATGCTGGCAGGAAAAGTTGGAAGAAACCAGAAATGTAAGAAAAAATATATATGTGTATATATATATCAGTTTGATTAGCTGACAGCTGTAACCTTTCCGAGGCAGCGTTCACCTCTGGGTCACAAAATGTGAGTGTGTGGTATGATTGTACGGGCAGGAATCAGATTTACTGTGATTGCAATTGCATCAGAAACTGTCAGGCTTTGGTAAATAAATACTGTGGCATCACTGGGTATTCATTACCATAATTGTGGAAAGCATTCATAGCTAGTTAAATGAAACTGAAAAGACCCCTTATTCCAGCATCTCTGCAAGGTTTGAGTGGATCCTGGTCAGCTCCTGGAACATCATCCTTTGACTGCTGCTCTTTCCTTTTTCTTCCAGCTGTGATTCCGCTTTCTCTGTTTCAGTTGTCTTCTTGCATCTCTGAGGGATTTAACTCCTCTCTACCCAACAACCCAGCAGCACTTTGCCATTGAATCTCTACATGTAGAGACAGTTAAAGTAGATATTTTTCAGCTGCTGATTTGGCCCTACCACCCAATCTGTGTGCCTCCAGCAGGAAGAACACAAAACAGAATGAGCACTAGAGAGAAAAGGAGGCTTTTTGCAGATTTTTTTTCTTTCATCTCTTTCTTTTGAACACTGAGCTTGCACTGTCTTCTGGGAAGCAGTATGGCACTCCAGTAAAAGGAATGAGAACTCCAGATTGGATAACTTCAACCTGTGTCCTGAGGGATGCTGGAGATAGATGGAGTACTTTCAAGAAGTGTCCAAATATCTCCAAACATCTATTTCACTGTTAGTCCATCCATACCTTCTCTGGAAAACTCTGAGTAAGGACTGCTGGTGTAAAAATGTCACATGCATCAGGACTTCAGTTCTTGGCTCCAGCTTGTACCATTGAAGGATGTGATAAACTCTTATGTTAAGGCCTTACCATTTAACCTTTAGAAATGCAGTGGCCAATCTAGCTGATCTTCTTTCTCAGCAACTTCTTCAAAACTTAATGGCTGTCTATTCATATCACAGTCTTTTGATTTTGAAATATATGTAGAAGATGGCCTTGCCCTGAGGTGAACGTAGCATAGACAAGACCCTGTAATGCTTAGGCAATAAAGTGCATTATTTGCAAAGAAGGTAGTTGAGAAATCACTTTAAAGCACCCTTACATAAGTTTCAAGTGGGATTGTGTTTCCTCGGGTCAATCTGCTTTGAATGATTCAAAATTCATTTTTTTCCTCTAAATATGAGAAATCTTCCCATCATAAAGAGCTGGGAAGTGTACCCTCATTGTGCCTTCTCTTCCTCTCTCAAATACTCCAAATGCTCCTACACCCACATGAGACACAAGTGTCTCACTCTCATCAAATACCCATATGGGCTATTTTCTGGCCTTACTGAGATGCAGTAGCCTAGACAATCCCTCTAGCTGAAAAGATGTCTCCTTAGTTTACAGGGAAATACTGCCACACACAACAGCAGTGCGGAACAAACAAGGCAAACACTGCCTGGCACTGAACTTCAATTTTCTGAATGGAGATTATCTTGTGCTATTTCATCTGGTTTTCTGTATGTACTCACCTGTTCAGAAAAAGGTGTTCACTAATGAGATCACTCATATACATTTTTTAAGACAAAGATACTTGCTGTTTTTTTTCTGTTACATCTAGACTAGAAATCTAGATACACTGCTTCAATTTCTGTGACGACATTGGTGCTTTTTTAAAGAATAGACGAAAAGAAACAGGCTGGCAATTTAAATTACATGCACTTTCACATAAACATTTTCCTAAAGCACATTAAAAGTAGATGTTATTGTCAGATCTTCTTTTAGATGGCTAATTCTTTAGATCTTGTGCAATAATATCAATAATGTATTCAGTTTCTTGGATAAGATAATGTTCTGTAAGATTAAAAATTCAGAATTGTATATTTGAGAATTGAGATTTTACAGCTGGCTTTTTGGCAGAAGGACTACAGTCTTTTTTTTGCAAGTAGTAGTTCAACAATATAATCTTCATAAAATTAAGTGATTTTATAACTGTATCTTTGTTTGAGCTATTTCTAATACACTAGAACTTTATCTACATGGCCAAAGCAGACATGAAAATTATAAGCTGTAATATCTCCAAAAATGGCAAACCCTATTCAGTTTCCAAAAGTTCTTGTACACATGCATAATGTAAGAAATACAAAACAAGGAACCCTTTCCTTAGGAACTGATGGTATTTTGTATTGCCCTTTTTTCACCTGCCAGAAGACAAGCTAGAAGTTGTAAGACAGCTGAAGGCCTGTGGCATGAAGGCAGGTTAGACAAGCTCCTATGAGGAGCCTAGTAGTTCCAGGAGAGAGGGAAAATTCGATGAGAGGTGACAAAAGTATGCTTCCTCCTGACCTAGTGCAAAACCTTCAAGGCTTCTGTTTCTGTGATACATGCACTGATCTGTGAAATAGCTCAGAAAAATCTCATTGAAAACGAGGGAACAATTGTTATTTAGCTCACCTACCACATCATCTGGAAGATACAGGGTGAAGAGAACAATTAACTGGGAATGGGTGACTTTAAAGTCATTCTCTCCCACTACTTTTCCTCCCTTTGGGAACTCTCCACTTACTCTGAGGTGTTGATGTTTCCCCTGATTCGATGGGATTATCAAGGCATAGCTGGGTCCATAACGTAGGGCATTCTCCCAGTTTTATGCTTGTGCAAAGTCCAAAGGAACTCACAGCTAAGTTCAACAACAATTGGATCTGCTTCCATGGTCTTTTGGTTTCTCTGTTTGCTGGATTTAAGCACTATGTTCTTCTTTCCCTTTCTTCCTAGAACTTGGACTCACTTCCCCAGGCTCACCCTCATATCACTTCCAGCTCTGTGATTTAATCAGTCTGAATAGACTTCTTGCTTCCTGCGGAGCTGGGCTGGCATCCGTGGCACTTGGCTATACCAAGAAGATGTGTGCCTGGCAGATGATCAATATTTTTGATCAGATGCTGCTTGGGGAAAGAATGGTCACCTTGGGTATTGCTGTGCTTTCCTTTGTGGCAGGAATTCCCTCTAAGCCAAGCTCATGTGCTGTGTACACCACTAGAGCCCACTTCCCCAGGCACCCAGCAGGTGACAGAGACACAAACAAGCTCACTGCTTTCCTCTGCCTTGCAGTCAGCCTTACCCTGCCAGTAAGCCGTCCCAGGAGCAGACCCTTGGGCAGGCAGTGGGAATCAAGCCCACAGCTCCTCCTTGACAGGCTTCATCTGCAGGCACAGATGTCTCTGAAGTTCTGCAGAGACTCATGACATGGCTCCTGGCTGCAGCCCAGATGTAGCAGCCACCAAAGCTTGATGAGTTTTGGCTGCTCCTGAACCCAAGGGTCGGCTGAAGTGATCAGTAAATGGTTGGATGGCTGTGAAGTCTTCTAGAAACGTGTATGTAGGAAAGAATGCTAAATATTTCAGATATGAGTTTTATCTAGCTCCAACAAAAAGTCAATTTGGGAATACTCTTTTGCTTATTTTTTTTTTGTGTCAGTTTTTATTCCCAAGCACTAACAGAGGCATTCAAATCAGGAATTATTTTCAAATGTGAATCACTACTCACCATATGGCTTGAAGTTAGAAATAAGCTTTTAATCATATTCCCATGTGAAAACACGATTCAGAAAAGTCAGAAATTTTCTCTCTTGTATAGAAAACAACTCTTAACCCAAACTAAAGATTACAGAACAACACACACACAAATACACATGCAAAACACTGGCTTTTTCCTGTCCTAGATTCACTCTTCTGTTCCTGAAAACTTGAGTGTTTTGGGAAATAGTCTTCAAGAATGTAAGTATACACTATTCAGTCATATGTTTCATTCAGTCAAAATAAGTTGGGATTTTGTTTGTTAGTCTTGCAGAATGTCCTATTTAAGACATAAAAACGTTATCATCTTGTAAAGGAAGGATCTTGTAAAGGAAGGAAAATGTTTCCACTTTTCATTTTCTACATTACTCAAACACATTGAATATATATTTGGAAGGCATTGTCTATTTCATAATTTTTTTTCCCATCAAGACACTTTAGACATAGTCCATATGAATATGAACCAGGTGGTCAGTACAGGCCTGTGCTCCCTGTGGACACTGCTGTGAAGAGCACGTCACAGCTCAGGCTCCCTACAGAACCCAGGCAGGTTCCCCATGTCCTGCTAGGAAGGAATGGGCTGAATGTTCGTCAGTGAACTGCTAATATGCATCATGTAAGACAATGTGGAATATGTAGCAGCCCATCCAGAGAAAAGCCTGCAAGAGCTCAGGTGTCACCCTGTCCTGTGCTCTGGGGCTTGTCTGGCCTGTGGCATGAGGAGGTCTAGGCGTAAATAATGGAGTAAACGATCAAACTCTTGTGATGTAATGTACATTATTTCAGTGATCCAATAGTACTGTCTAATACTAGCAAAAGATAATATCAATAAAGATTTAAATTATGTTATTAAAAGAAAACATCAAGAAATTAAAAAGACACTAAAAGGAACTTGCTTAAGCATTTGAGCAAATATTGTAAAAATTCAATGCAATGTTCTCTTTTTTCATTTTTTTTTTATTTCCTAGAGTGAGAGGCAAATCTCATAGACCTTCAGGTTCATTAAGTTTATAATCATGGGATAAACTGTGTTTAATGTATTTGGAAAGGTAGATGGTTTAAAAAAAAATCATAGATAGCAGACAATCTAGTAACTCAATGCATAGTGATACACACTAATATAATTCCCTGAACTGGTTTTTTAACTCCTTTCAATTTTGGGGGGGTTTGGGGTTTTTTTGTTAGAACATACTTCAGTCCTTAAATTAAATAGCCAGCATAATTTGAGAGCAAAACATAATTATAATGCTCTGAAGCAAAATGCATGTGGAGTTTTCTATTACAAGGGAAACAAGTCCTCAACAAGTGCAGACTGACACATCCCAGTCTTAAAAGAGTTAAAGTGCTGGCATTGGGAAGCATATAATTGTTGTATGAAGGGCTATATGTTTCGGTAAGGCACATGCTTTACTGTACTTCCTTTTGTGTCAGCAACAGTTTTTACACTTTGCCAGCTGACTCCTTTCACTTTTCATATTAGCATTTATTCAGTAGAATGGTTTGTGTTGGAAGGGACATTAAGATCATCCCATTCCAAACTCTCTGGCATGGGCAGGGACACCTTCCGCTAGATGAGATTGCTCAGAGCTTCATCCAGCTTGGCCATAAACACTTCCAAAGATGGGGCACCCACAATTTCTCTGGGAAACCTAGGTAAGGTGATGTTATGTAATAACTCATGGCTTAGTGATTAGTTATGCTTTAGAGTACTTACATGACTCCTTAAAAATAAAAACAGCAATAAGTGAAGAAACTTCATAACCTTCTATGCCAAATTCTTATGTTGAAAAATGAGATAGAAGGGGAGGAAAGAAAACAGAGGAAACCTTCCTCTGAAAGTTCAGCTTTGCTGGGCTGTTGATGTTATTTTCATATATTCTGCAATGCTAGGATATAGATCTGTACTTGTCTCATTTACAGTATTAGTGAAAGGTGCGCTTAGTCTTCTGTTTAAAATATGGAGGACTTAAAGTGTATTTTTCACAATGAAGGGGGATATGAGGCATTAAACAGCTCATGCAGGCAAATGCATGCTTCCTCATGTGAGATTCACTTAAGTATGCATTCGAAGCGTCAGACATATGTCAATGAGGAAGATGCAACACAATGTTACTTTTTCCCTTTGTTATTGGAATGCTGAGCTTCCTTCTTGCTATTGATACATTCCCACAGGTTAACAGAGCTGTGCCTTAAAGGGAATAGTGTCTGGAGGTGGCAGAGTTCTCCACTACTATTCCAAGACTGGAGTCAGTAATGAGGAGTTACTAGGTAAAGATAACTTGACTCAAAATATCCATCTACACTTCCATCAATTTTAAGGTCCACCCTATTTTTTAATTTCTCCCAACTGGAAGTTGCCTATGTCTGTCCATTTCTTCTAAGGATAAAAAATTACAAGACTGAGGCTCTGCCTTCATTCAGGAGGAAATGGACAGAATGCATTTCACATCCATGTGTGAGATGTTTCACAATGCATAACTGCAGTGATAAACACAAAACTTATGTGGTCTGTAAGATCTGTTTGGCACAGAGACAGAGAATGGCAATGAAACTGTGTTATAGCTTTGGCAAAAGCAGAAGTCTTTGGAATCTGTGTTTTTTGACAGCACAGATTCCTGTGAAGATGGGGGGGAAATTGAGTTGATGTGCTGGAAAGCTCTTTGTTAGCACAACTACCTGTTGGTAAAGTGTTTTCCGTACCAGTTGGCATCTACACTCCTTTTGAAAAGTGTTATGATACTTCCTTTCATGTATGAAAATTCTTTTCATATATGAAATGGGGCCAGTTTTCTTCAGTGGCTCCAGCAACATCATCTAATTCATTCTCCACCTGTAGATGTGAACTTCCCAGATCTGTTGTCAGGATGACCAAAAGTTGCACTACTGAGTTTTCCTAGGATTCATCAGGAAAGCCTGCACAAGGTAACAATGACTACCAGAGTTGCATTGCCTAATAATTTATCAGTAATGAGCTCTCTCCTTCAAGAGACTAGAAGAAAACTTGAAATGAATTTTCCATAGCAAACTTCTCTCTGGATCAATATCACTATGGGACCTTCAATGTCAGACTGTAAATCTCCACAACTAACTAGATGACCTGAGGTAGATAATGACTGTCTTCTGAGGATTCTGTCTTTCTATACTTCCCTAATTTTCTTCAAATGCTCAAAAAATGTATTACTAAATTTATTACTTAACTACTAAACTGACTACACTTTGAGCAAGTTTCAGTACTACAGTGTCTCTTAGTAAGAAAGTAAAAGGAGGAAAGTTTTCACTGACTTCACTGGTCATTCTCTTCCATTGCAGTCTGAAATAATCTTTTTCTGAAAATTACTTGCCTGCTCCAGCTTCAGTTAGAGTCAGAACTACCAATCTTAGCAAACCCAGCAGAGGAAGACTTGGCATGTTCCTGAAGTCAGACTGCACGTGGTCTCCATGAGTAGTCAGACATATTCAAGGTAAGTCAGCCTCTGCTCTGCCTCTGTAACCAATGTTTTCTTGTGCTCTGACTGTTTGTACAGGACTTGGGCATTATGACAGCTAGGACTAGCAGGTACTCAGAAAGCAGGGAGCCATTTGAAGGGGGGTACATTGCAGCTATAGAAGAGAAGCAATTGCTAAACTTGTCTTTACTTCAGATTTTTTAACAATTTTTTAACTTTTCCTTCTGGAAGAAGCAAACGTCGATTTTAAAGTTTCTGCTGTAATTTTAAATACTACCCATCTGTCTATTTGGTTTTCACACAGTGCTCTCTCCTATTGTAATATTCCTATCTCATCATGGCATCCAACTTTCTCTTCCTCCTATGTAATTATATCATCTTTCTCAGTAGTATTGCATATATTTTTATAAACCCTGAAGGCAGTGTTAGGAATAGTCTAAAGTTGCCTAGGATGAGACAGAAGTGCTAGGCAATATTTTACACTGGCAGGAAAGAAGCTCTAGACAGTAAAAAATAGTGTTGAGATACAGAAGTAGCCTATAGGGAGAAGTTTTATCAGCATGTGGGGGAAGCATTAGAAAGAAAAACCCCATTTTAAAAATCTTTAATGCATCTTGAGTGTTACAGCACTCTGAAATTTAACTCTTCCAGAATGCCATAAAGCTTTTTATAAGACAGATAAATCTAATTCTGCTAACCTTTGGCTGATTCCCAGTTCACAGCATGGGAACAGATGTCAAGATAATCTCCTGCATCTTTGCTTTGTGTTGCATCTCATTGAAGTGGAAGACCTCATTGTGGAGTACCCCAGCATACCAGGAGGCCAGTGTTGGAGTGGAATTTCAGTGATGTAGAGACTATACTGTCTCTCTGCACCTAAAGAGGCTAAAAACATGCTCAGGGTTGGAGAGCTTTAGATTAAATCATATTATATAGTGTTTCTATGCCTGGGAATAAGAGCAGCAAAAATCTTATGATGCCCTCTTAGATAAGAAGTTCTTTTCCTTTTAAGTGACCTTATGTATTAGCTGGTCCTTTCAAGGGTAGGATTTTTAGTAGGACTTTAAGTAGCTGTCTAACATGAACTACTTGTCTGGCTGGAAACCTGGATTACATGATTACACTGCCCAGCTTCCTTGCAGCTTTTCAAAGGAGAATTTGTGAATCACGGTGGTAGTGAATGCTGTAAGGAAGGCTTAAAGGGAATTATCTACTCTCTGGCCCAAGATGAAGGTTTAAAAAAACAGAAAATATTCAGGGGGGTAGGGGGGAGGAGCAGATGTTTGCAAGTGAACTTTTACAGAGCTCTTGTCAATGGTCAAAAAACAAGAACGTGAATTAAAATGCACCATGAAAAATAGCTTTAGCCTTACACACCTTTTCTACTGTCTGATTATTTGAAAGCAAATTTTATTTCATATTTCAAATTATCCATATTATGCAGATAAGAGCCTTCATGCTACGAGTTCACTTTAAGTAACTTTAGTGAAAATTCAGCTCTTTCTCATTTCCCAGGTGGCAAGTTTTGGGAGGAGAAGAAAGGGGACAAACATACTTATAAAAGAGAAAAAAATCACGCAAAAGCCAAAGTCTCTTTCCTCTTAATTTGTCATGTTAAAGTGTGTCCCAAATATTAGATTAAATAATCTCTTTCATCTAACATGAAAAATTGTTACAATCTCCAAAAAGCATAGCTTTTTGCACCAGTTGTATTTTTGCCATACCCAGGCAACATGCTGCTGGAACCAAATTCATGTCTGCGAAGTCAAAGAAATGACAGGAAAATGTGCTTATAATTAGAACTGTAATGGACATTTCTCAAGTTTTTAAGTCCTTGAAATACCTTACCAGGTGGCATGACTTTCGTAGAATTCAGAATTTGAAGTTAGAGATAGAATGCAAAGCATCACTTAAAGCCAGTCTCCTACCTTGGTTTGTTTTTTGCACAGCAAGCTTGCCCATTCAAACCACTGTCTACAGTTGTGATGGCTGTGACACGTTAAAAATATTTATATACAGAAAATTTGAAGATTCTTACTTGTCCAATACTCTATGATGACTCTGTGTAAAACCTTTATTCAAAACCAAATCAACCCAAAAACTAAACAAATAAACCACAATAACAAAATAGAATTTTAAAAAAAGTTGGATCCATCATTATGCATGTGAGCACACACTTTTGTCAGTCCACTGCTTGCTTGAGTGAGCCTTGTCTGTATGAACCCTTGAGCTGTTACATTCTGAAGAACAGACCCTGGTAATACAGGGAGCAAACTTTGTCTAGGAAAAGTTTAGAAAACTGTGCTCCAAAATGATATTTATTTAAACCCTTATTTTGGGAGAATGTTAATGATTCATTGGAGTAACTTGAAAGATGAGTCATCAGAACCCAATGATAAAAGATATATTTTTCAAGGAAAGTACAAATGTTAAGCTCTGACAATTTTAAAGAAATAATAGTATGGTAAGAACAACATGTGTTACACTGCAGGCAGTTACATTCCTGAAGTCTCAGTTAGGATCAGATTCTGCTGTTACCTGCATTGAATATTGTCACGGTTAATGAGATTGCTTGCAGAGTTGCTTTCTATCAGTCTCCAAATCATGAGGTTTTTTAATATAGTGCCCTGTAGGCAATATATGATCAGTGTTATCTTTAATTATTGCATGGTGTTTGGAGACATCACTATGATAAAATCCCAAGTATAGCATTAGTTAATACTAATTTAAGTGGGAGTTCGCTGCTTCCTATTACCTTAATTTCTGTTCCATGGCCATGAATTTCTCAGATGGAAAGCATGTGGCAATACAGAGGTAGTAAGTTCCTAAGCATGTGAGCTAGAGAGAAGAGCCAAGAGGGAGCAAAACACTCTTGTGGGTTGAATAAGGTTTGAGCTCAGTGTTCATTTTGAACATTGAATTCCATGAAAGTGGAAGACCAAATTCTCCATTACGCAGGATGAAGTCCCTATCCCAACTTTTAAATGCATCTCCATCCCCAGTATAGTCAGAGGTACATATTTCTCCAGCCCATTTGGCTTCTGGGCACAAGCTTGGGCAGAACTTCATAAGCTTGGCCGGAGCTTCATAACCTCTGAAGTTACATCTTCAGATGAAAGAAAACATGGAATCGAAATACACTGTTTCCTGAAATACGTCGTTTCCCAAAGTACACTGGTCAAGTTGCAATAACATGGGAGACATTAGGGACTAGTGCTTTGGTAGAAGGGAAACGGGGTGTATCAAACTGAGAGGAGGTCCCATACTCCTTTTGCTGCTTAGCTTTCCTGATGGAAAGTGAGAAATGCCAGAGTATGGATTGGAGACTGAGGTTGTTAGGGTTAGGACTCACAGATGAGGTGAAGGTGAAGCCTGAGTTACACCCAGTTAGTCTCTGAAGATGCAAACTCATTACTAAGGTATACACTAAGACCCCAGGCTCAGGAAAGCTAAGACAGGTTCAGGAGATGTTGCAGTGGCTGCAATGTGCACCGCAGTAGTCCCTTGTCCCAGCCTCAGCAGAAGGCCATAGGTGTCTGCAGAAAAAGGTTAAGCTTTTAGTGGTATTTTCCTAGAATATTGCCTGACAGACTTTGATGATTTCTGTTTCTGTGCAAAACAGTGTGGCACCAAGCTCAGAGCAAACCATTTAACTGCCCACCCCTGTGACTGGGTTTGTAGCTTGCTCTGAGTTCACAGCAGTCACAGCTGCACAACAAGCAGCCTGGAAGTCAGCTGGTCTGAAGCTGTCAGGGATATTCCCTGTAACAAACTTAAGACCAGAATCAACAAATTTTCAATGTGTGAAAGAAGAACAGGAGAAGACAGAGTCCCCAAATAAGTGTCCTGGCAGTTTGTTAGATAACATACTCAACTTTGTCCTAGGAAGCAACATGTGATTTGTTCTCCAGAAAAGTATGGTATGGTTCTCCAGAAAAGTATCCTGACAGAAAACCCCTTCCAGTCCCCATGTCTGGTCACTGCGCTAATCACAAACAAGAGGCAGGACTCAAAGTCCCACTCTTCCTGTATCAGTGAGCGGCCCATGCTGTGGTCTACCCTTGCTGCTTCAAAGGAGGCAAATGAATAAAGCTCAAGAGGTTTGTTATTCCTTAAGAGCAGAAAAAAGTGTTCCCCAGCCTTGCAGATGAGCAGCAGAGCACTGAAGCGTGGAATTAATTATATACAGTAATTATTTGTTTTGACAGTGCAACAAAGACCTGATAGCAAAGGCTTTATTCAGTCAGTTGAGCTATTCAAAAGGTGTTACTGCGTTCACTAAGCTCTATCTTGAAACAAAAAAGTTTTCTTACTACTGTCCCAATTAAAAAGCGACTCCAGAACTTTCTCTACTGGTACAACTTCAGCCTCCTGATACCAGCCTAAATTCACTCATGCTTGTCACATGCTTATATGATGCTGCAGAAAAATGGCTCTTAGATTAAAACAAAATCTTTTTTTCATTGATACTTGTTTCCCTGGAATGTGTTTAAAGACCTGACTCTTCAGTCTCTATTGCTAAATTGGGTTGATGTTTTGCAAATGGCAGACACCTGTTCAGCCAATCATCCTACCAACCCTTTTCTCTTTGTGTTTGTCCAAAATTATGTTTTCTGAGAACAGACATTTCTCACAACCTGCCTTCATGGAGGAGGGGGATGGGGCATGACTGTCCCAAAGAAAAGGAAAGGCAGACAGTTTCTTTGACTCTCTGTTTCTTTTCAGTCCTACTTTCACCTGTGCAGAGTGTTCCTATAGCAGAACAGGAATGGCCCATGCCTTTTCTATACAGAAGCTGCATGGCAAAGGAAAAATGCCCTGAGATATACAAAAGAGACTATTTACAAAAGCATGTTGGGGACAAGGTTGAATGGTTTCAAAATGACAGAGGTTTTCATTAGATAGTAGGAAGGTGAGAGTGGTGAGACACTGGAACAGGTTGCCCAGACAGTTGTGGATGCCTCATCCCTAGAAGTGTTCAAGGTCAGGTTGGATGGGTTTTTGAGCAACCTGGTGAAGCAGAAGGTGTCCCTTTCCTAGGGAGGGAAGGTAGAGTTAGATGATTTTTAAGGTCCCTTCCAACCCAAGCCATTCTATGATTCTATGATACAGTACAAATTAGAGTATAATACTTCCAGGACTTACACTGATGACAGGAACAGTTGGGGTTTTCTGCTTGTCTTTTCCATAAGTATTAAATCATACTTTTTCCCTCCTTTCTTTTCAGAGAACCAGACTTAGAAAAGACAAGTAACTAAAACTAATTACATTGCTGTTGTTCATACTTCAGAAAAAAAAATCCATTTCTAAAAATTATGAATTGAAAGAAAAATACAGAAAAGGCATGGTCTTAATTACATCAGTATAAATCTATTACATCTGTAACAGTGTCTGTGGAGTTTATTGAAGGGTTGTGTTCTGCTGATCCCATATTTCAATGTGCATCCTTCTGTTCTGGCCTGTCTCTCTCTCTCCTTGCATATTCTGCCTTTCTCTCTCTCATGTTCTGCTCTCTTCCTTGTCACAGTGTGCCTTTCCCTATGGCTTCATGACTGCAGCTTCAAGAAGCTAAAGAATTTTAACTAAACACATGTTGTAAAGTTGCCCTAGTATAGAAGGTTACTCTTAAGTAGAGTCAAGAATATCCTGAGGTAATTCATCCTAGGACTTCACCACTATAGCTCCACAGAGTCACACTCTGTCTTTTTTTTCCTCTGAAATTCAGAAATTTTCTTTCTCTTGATTGTCAAGTATTTTGGGCACCAATGCTCTTAAACAGTGTATATACAGTGACTTTAGACATTGTAAACAATAAAAGTGGATAATTTAACTATATTAACATCATGTGTTCACTGGGTCCAATGAACTCCTTTGTTGTATAAGCACTTTCACACAAATGTCTTCTATCAAGCAGATAACCTTCTATTTCCCTCTTGGTTGGAATAAAAGTAAGTTGGCCCATGTCTTCAGAAAAAAACCCACCAACCTACTCCAACGAAATTTCACATACCTGCGTGTTTGCTTATAATCCACTGTGTTAATTCCCTCTTGACGTCAGAATATTTGAAATCAATTTCTACCATCAGATCCCATCCTTTAGGAGTACCTTAGTGCTCATGATGACATTCTCATAGACAGAACAGTTTTTTCAGGGTTTTTTTCACCTTTTTGCTTTCTAGGAGCCTCTTATGTCATATGCTCAGCTGCATGCCATAGCACAGAATTTTCATGGATGGTTTCAAAAGAATAAAGGCAGATTCCTCCTATAAGTCCATTGGCACATGGTTGTTAGATAATTTTATGATTTGTGTAGTGAGATCAAAGAAATTGTTGGTTCCATTTAGCCACAGTGATTAGTCAGCAAGTACCTCTAATGTCACAATGCAAACCCTAAAGTGGAACAGAAATGTCTATTCTGACTAAACTATGAATACTTAGATGTAAGATGTGATTAACAATTTCCCAGAAAAGCAAAACTAATGGGCTAATACTTTTGTGCTGAAAGGCTTTATCCGGAGTTTAGTAGGCTTAGCAGCGCTCTAGTGAAGGTCCACCTCAGCAGAGATAACATATGCATGAGTGGTATTTACTCCCCTGCAATGAGAAAGTAAAGTAAAGCAAGACCAAGTCTGCAAGGTGAATTGTTCTCTTATGAAAGTGTAATATTAGCAGGTCTTCTGTGATGTGTGTATTAACAAGCAAGCAAGGAAACCTTACTGCTTCATAATAAGGAGGGAACACGTACAAGACAGTTTGTGGCATATTTACTGGTGAAGAAACCTTTCTCATCTCATCAGATGAACAGCAAAGTGGCAAATGTCATAACTGGATACTTTTGATTGGAATTCTGTTCTTAATGTATGATTTTTGAGAATACAGTCAGACCTGTTATAAACCAAACTCTCACGAACATGGGAATTGTTTGGCAGTGAAAAACTCGACTCAGGCAGTCACAGGGTTTGCAAGTAAATGCTTTTCCTAATATTTCAAAGTTTCTGATCCTGTAATGAGCATCTTCATCTATTCAATATATTAGCAAATATATTAGTAAATACATATTGTGGGATATGCAGGAATTTTTAATAATTGGATAAATTAATGAATGTGTTTACATATTTATACTAGTAAACACATTCATTAATTTATCCAATTATAAAAATTCCTGCATGCAGTGGGTTTGTGTGTATAGTTTTGGCCATTCAAGTAATTTCACAGAGCTCCACTATGTCTTTTTACTTCACAAAATGGTTTTACCCAGAATCTCCAAAAATTCTTGTCAGAGAAAGATGTATGTGAAGAACCATCAGGCTGGTGGTTATCTTTCAGCTGCAGTTAGAATTGAACTAATTTCTGCTGTGACTATCAATATCCCTGGACAGCTTATTTTCACTCGATTATTAGTTTTCTGTAGAAGGACAAGGGTTATGCAGTTGGATTGCTGCTCCAGTGGGAATACAACAGTTTAGTGGCCATGTAACAGGCAAATTTAATTTTTCTATTACATTCAAATAGTTTTTCCTTCCACATATTTCATCTGATTTCTCTATCAGCTCAAACTCTTTGCTATATTGTTAATAAATACACTGTTCAAATAAATCTCCAGCCCTGTAAACAAAAATTAACTCTACATTTGCTAGAAAATGCAAAAAAAAAAAAAAAAAAAGTGCATTCATATATAAATTTCCCCCACCATCTCTCTATGTTTAAATCTTGTCTGCTGATGAACAGAGGTTCCTGCAACCAGATTCATCCCATGCCAAGACTGATGGTTTCCTCTCCCATGAGAGGTTGAGGAGCGCTGTCCCAATGTGCTCCCAGACTTCTGACAACAGGACAGTGGCTTTCTAATGTCACTAAATTAGTCTCTCAGGCAGGGGAGGCTCATACACACCCTGATGTACTGCACATCATCTGCCAGCCTTTTATCCCTTCAGTCAAATCATTTCATTGGGAAATCATTTTTTGTAACTCAGTGATGGCTTTCAATCTGTTTTATTCCTGTGTGTCTACAGAAATAGTGCTGCAAATGCATTTTTGTGTCTTAGTGTGCATGCCTACATTGACCTCACCTGGTGAAAGTATACCAAGCTCAAAAACCGTAAAGAGATTGTGTAGCCAACTACAGCACTTATGGGAGGTTTAAGTTACTTCAGATGTAGATACTGCAACATTGAGTAGGTGGCCTTGCAAGTTAGGTCTGTGTACAGCTCTGTGTGGTTGGGACAACGAGTTCAAGAGCAGAGATCATAGCACAGACACTGAATTTTTTTCCAAACTGCAGGAGAAAATGTCTGCAAGACACTTTTGACCTTTTTATTTACTGGCAGCTTTACTTCAAATTTGTTAAAGAATGAGGGTGAACATTTACTGCACCCAGATGAAACCAGATATAAATTACCATCCAGGAAAGCTTGTCCACTGCCTCTCTCAAATTTAGCAAATGGAAAGTGTTTCTCCATCAGGCTGTTGTTCTAAAAATATCTTTTCCGAAATCACAACCCATTCACCTGTATGTTCATTTTTAAAGTACATGTATTTGAAATGTTATATTTTCCTCAGTTATTGTTTAAAATATTGAAAATTTCTTTCACTACTGAACATATCACATACATTTTGGTTCAGTTTTCAAGTTTCAGAGTTGATGTCTGCAACCTCAGCTCTCAGAGGGCTCTCTGAGGTCCATTTATTTCATTTGGTCAGATTAATGGGACCTCTGAAATACTAGGTAGCACATGGAGGTGTGGAATAGAAAAGGAAAGGCAGTAAAGAAAATATTGGACATATCAATGTGTTTTAATCCTAGATAATAGCCGATATGTTTGAGCTGCTTAAGTATCTATGTATTTATGTGGTTGAACATCTTAGAAAACCACCCCCCCCCACCCCGGTCATCTTTTTTTCTCTAAAAAATAAAGCAAGTTTTAATAGCAACAGTTTTATCTCAAGGGATAATTCAGAATTCCTCTGAATTAGCAAACAAATGGTCACAATTTACCATCACTGCCACTTAATAGGAAGTTCAACAGATTAATCAAATTGCTATGTAGGAAAGTCACTGCTGGTATCATGTTCTTTCAATTGGATAGATTCTGGAAGCCAATTTTCAGAAATGTGAAAATTAGACTTTTTTTCTTTATTTTTTTTCAGATCACTAGATTTAGGAAAAATTAAAGTCTTGATCAACCTTTTGCATTCATGACTCATGTCTTAATAGCATTAAAAAGTAAAATTTCAGTTGCTATTTTTATTTCAAAATACTTTCCCCATTAACTCTTTAGAAAATATTTACTTTCTGCCTTATGAAAACACACTTGAAGGTCAAAGCACAAATAAACCCAGTCAGGGCTGAAATCCCTCCATCACTCTCTCGTCACTCCTGATGGCATTAAGCAAGGGACAAAAAGGCAAATGTTAATAATGAAGTATCAGCCTGGATATTTGTCACTAATGTTGAATGTCCTTGCTCTTGTGTGTGCTTTTATCAGTGCCCTTACATTATTTAAAAACATTCTCTAGAAGAAAAAAGCTGCAAGAGAAAAATAGCACAATGTCAGCAAACAGTGTAATTATTCTTTATGAGGACTCTGAGGATCTCTTCAGATCTTGAATGTAGCTCCAAGGTTGCATTCATCTGTTCTTGATGAACCCCTCCCTAAAGCTGGACTGTTCCTTGACGGAGATGACACAAAAAGGACTCCACCAAAGGAAAAAACAGGGAATTTATGACCTAGATATTTTTCTAGAAACTATCAGAGATACTGGGCCACTGGATGTTTCCATAGGAAAGGACCATGTCCCCTACCAATTTTCATGCAGGTCAGAAGGGTTGGTCCAACAGCATTCAGTGAACTCCCATGATGCCATATTTTAATTTTCTGTTTGAAATTTCACCATCAAGTTCACAAAAAAAAAAAAAAAAAAAAAAAAAAAAGACTAACAAGAAAAGTGGGAATGATTTAGTCACATCATAGCAACCTGGTCCATATCACTAACCTAGTCATGTCACTTAACTAGTCAGCCGAATTGCAGCTGTCATCAGAGCTCAGGTTCTCCCTACCAGATGTGTTCCATGGCTGCCAAGAGCAGAGACTAGGTTGTCACTTCTCTGAGCCATCCCCTCAGGTCTGCTCCTTGCCTCACCTATGATGAGCCAGTTGTCTCACAGCCCAATCTCCCTTCTGCATCCTCCTCAGTCCAGAGGAAATCCAGTGCTCAGAGAGGATGTGCTGCTGAGCTGACACACTTTGCTGCAGGGTGGAATCCTTCAAGGAAATGGTCTGGCCTGGACCAGGCCTTCATAGATATTGGCCACTGGGATAGGGATTGAAGTGACAGTGACCATATTTCTCTAGTAAATGCCATACTAGGGGTCAAGCAAGTTAGTCTCTTTTGCTGAGCCTGTTAGGGATGTCCCAGAGAAAGGACACAGCCAGAAGAGGATTTACAGACATGTCCAGGATTCCCTCCATCCTGTTAGAGTTATACACTCAATGTCTATAGAGTTATCTACAAACCGTTTGTGTTACAATATACGCAGCCTCAGTGAAACAGTTTTATGCAAAGAGAATCTGCACTTGTGGGAATGGTAAAGCTAATAGAGACAAGTTTTAAAGTGTGCTATAGAACTACCATACACTGTACAATTTTCCTATCTTGGAGTATGGTACAGATCAGATTTAGGGTTTTGAGCTGCTACTGCCACTGTAGCTTTGATGAACTGGCCATGGGTTTTGTTTGTTTAACTGTTTGTTTCGTTGTGCTTGCACTGGTAGATTATTTTTATTTATTGTTTGTAAGGTACTTCTTCAATCTGTCTCCGTCAGGTTAACAGAAACAAGCTGACCTATGAATAACACAAAATGGAAGAAAGCAAAAACATTTTTCTTAAAATTCAAAAGACAGCAGTTTGTTACTTAACCTGCAATAGACTTCCGAAGTGTGAAATGGTCAGTGCAGTCTATGGTACATTAAAATCTAATATGACAGAAAACTCTATGTTGTGAAATGAACCTATGGGAGAAGAACAACTGCACAGTTGTGGAACAAGTCTGTTCAGTCAGGACTCAAAACGGCCCAAAGACAAACATAGACACAGCCTCTGCTTTGAACGTGGATTGAAAGCTCAAAAACTTCCCAGTCCTTACTGTGTCATTCCATCCTCTATGTGTGTGTTGGTTGCCTCAGAAATTGCCTGTCACTGGGAATCCCTGGGATGGAGCTGTGGGGATCTCCCACCACAAGAACTGACTGTGTTTGTTGGGGGACAAAGAAGGAGCTGGGGGGCTCCCACACACATGGAAGGGCACAGCATTGGTCCTAGCAAGCTTTGTCCTGTGGGAGCAGCATCAGTCAATGCAGCTGAGGTTCTGATATGAGCACTGATCTCTGTGGGAGGATTTTTACTTCAATGTAATAAAACTGGAGGATAGCCAAAAGATAGTCAGGAAGAACCAAACTAGAAGAAAGTCTACTGTGACCCCCAGTTACTGGTAGAGACAAATCCTGATCACTGTTACAATTCTGGAGTCAAAGACATAAAGCGATGAATGCGGCCACTAGTATTTTCAAAAGAACTTACAGTTCCTGCAGCTATATGGCTGAGCAGAATGAATGTACTCAAATATTTCAGTAATTTTTTCCACAAGTATTTAGGCTTCTGAACCAGTCACATAAGTACTTCTGTCCAGCAACTTCTACAAATGAAAGAGAGGAAAGGAGCAAAATTGAACTGGTAAAACTTTTCATTTGGTTAATAATTTTAAAACCCCAAAGGATCAACTTCAAAATCTGTTCAGGTTCTACTAATGTTTTATGATCTCAAGCCTTTGCTCAAGTGAATAAATTTTACTTTTTTCATCTTACTTTAGGGTTCTCAGTACAGCAGATTAATTTTCACATCAAAGGCATTATTAGCCACCCCAGGCTCCATTCTCCCCCATGTTGCAATCACATGTTCTTTAAGTTGTCTTGACCTGGAAATAAATTAATTTATTATTTGATTGTCAAGCATTTTTCTAATGCTGTATATTTGTTTTTGCTTCAGCAGCATACTTATGACAGAAAATCCTCATGACTATTTTCCTTCAAAGCAGTTACAGGCAGCACCACTGAGTGTTGATACCACATGTTACCTGATTAGCTTCTGGAGGACAGCCTGGTTCATTGCTAATTATTTTACTGTGATTTCCATGTTTTAGACCTCTTTCTCATTTTATATGCTGATATTTTATTTTTAAAAATTATGTCTTAAGATGCCTTAAAACATAAAGCATGTAGTTTATTTCAGTCTTAATAGTAACTGGAAAAAAATGAAAAATCAGAGGCTTTTCATTATGTGACTTCCTTGAAGTCCACTGAAATTATTGTAAGTGACTCTGACAACCTTCTTATTATGTCATACCTCCAGGATAAAATAGATGGCAATAGTACAGGAAGCATCAGTATTCTGAGAGGTACTAGTGAAACTTGCACTGATTACCATGTAAGTGTCTATCAACCTGTTAAAACTCATGAACTGAGAAGGTTTGCAGAACCGTATCTGAGTAACAACAGATGGGAGGAAAGGTGAAAACTCTGGCAGAACCAGTTAAAGATAGCACTGAGATATCTCTGAGTATGAATAATTTATTTTTCCAGGCATGGGGATTTTAAACAACACAGGTGAAAGATTTCCCCTCACTTTGCTGCCATGGAAACATCAAGCAATTAGTGTCCAAATGGTCTTCCTCAGAACAATACCTGTTAAGCAGATTTCACCTCAGAAAAATGCTGATTGTGTACACACCATAAATATAAGCAATTTGAGAGGGGTATGTATTACACCTTTCTTAGATACAGAATAGGTTTCTGTTTTGAAGTCATAACTCCTGAGGAATGAGGAACGTAGAAAAGCAAAATTTGAATCAGTATGGGAATTGGACTTCTATTTAGCTGATTTATTTTATTCATTATGTTTATTCACCAGGAAGTAAGCTTTTGGATGTTCAGAAGTATTCATGAACATTTTAAAAATTCCCAAACAATTTTAACAAAACTATGCTACAGAGGGAGCAAAGTAATGTCAGAGAAGTTAGTACATTTCATTTCTGATGCAAACATTTTGAGACTTCATGTTACAGTTTTCATTACATAAGTCAATTTTTTAAAAGCAATGTTTTAAGTTGTATGAAAGCTTGGAAAAAGTACAAATAAACATTTGGTTTGGTCTTTAAAAATTGGGATTATTTAAAAATTTTGCAGAGAAATCGCTATGATTTTAATTTTAGATAAGGTAGATATTGGCTCTGTTTTCTGTAGATTCTAATGATTAAGTTAAAATCTGATACCACATATGGAAATGTAAAAACTAGAAAGATTTATGATGTCCTCTTCTCCACGGACACCCCC
>VXBX01009900.1:186830-221707 GCA_013400415.1 Scytalopus superciliaris | reverse complement strand
GCGAAGCCTAGTCATGATGATGAATTGCATAGAGCATGTCTGATTCTACATCTACAACTACTTCTCCAGATCCAAAATAGTGTATTCATTAAAACTTTCAATGAGATGAAACCGTAGGATTTTTTAAAAGCCAAAATTTTCATCAGACCAGTGAACAATTGTGATGTGTTCATGATATCATAGCAAGTCCCTGAATTCAGACAAAAGGTTTGAATCGTAGAAAACCTAAATCCCAGTTCAGTACTAATGCCAGTTCTAACATTTGCTGACTCATAGAAAGACGTCCCACTGTTCTGGGAACAGGACTTACAACAAGGCAAAAAGCAAAAGGAAATAGTTCTAAATAGCTTCATTTCACAACATAAATTGTCTTGGAACAGCTATAGTTCCTCTTTCCTAAACATTAAGTATCTGTAGGAAACTAGTGAAACCCTTTGTACATGCATATTGTACAGCTTTTTCATTCTTACACTGATAATAAAGAAATGGAAAATCATAAAGAAATAGCAGAAGAAATCTATAGCTCAAGTGCTGGCAAAACTAGAGCTCTGCATTTATATTTCTTGATTATAAAATAAAGAGTTGTCAAAATAATCTCAGAACAATAAGCTAGTATTGTCTATCAGAAAGAATTCTATCAGAAAGTAAAAAAAAAAAAAAAAAGGTAAAACCCACCTATTGATGCAGTTTTATGTGGCTTATGACTTTCTCGAATATTCCTGCAAAGGTTGTATTTGTAAAGCTTGCCACTTGGGCCATGTCAGGCACTGTGGCAATAGTATTTCCTTCCTCTGGCAGCCTCTTCTCCAGTACTGAACTTAAGCTACTTAAGCTACTTGTCTTCATTTTAAGGATTCTCCAATTGCCCTTTGCGATCCTGCCAGTCATCACTTTCTTTCTGTCAAGAGCTCAACACCCATGTCAACCTGGCATATGATGCTAGTCGCTGTTGCCAACTCTTAAAGTCTGAAATGGATCTCTCTGCCTTTTTTTTTTTTTTTTTCCTCTCCACAATTCCTCTCACCCTTGGGGGAATTCCTTGGTAAAAAGCACAAAGCCAGCTATCTCAGTTGTTTTCTAACTGTTGCTTAGAGATCTTTTTTTCCCATGGTAACTTCAAAAAGCTTGGACAATATTTGTGATTGTGCTGACCAGTACGCCTGGTGCTGCCATTAGCCTCACTGCCTTGTTGCTTTTGTTTAATGCTTAGATAGTAAAGTTGTCTGGAAGCAGGAAGTGTCTTTTTCCATTCTGCTACATCTAATGCAGCGTGTCTAAGAGCTCTCACAGTCTGAGTGCTCATCGAAACCGTGGCAATACAAATAAGTAACAACATTGGCAATAATCAAATTCACACACCACTTCCTTTGGTAATTTGATAATAGGTTCCATGTCTATGCTGATAATATTCCCCATTTTTCTATGTTTTCTATATGTGTAAGTACTACTTTCACTTCAAAAAGTGAATCTGCATATGCTAATCCACATGTAAAGCACTAGGCTATTTTAATACATATACTTATTATTACACCCTAAAATGAGAAGTGATATTCAACAAGTAATGAGATTTCTGTATCAATCAAATCAGCCAATACCATTGACACTCAAGGCCGCCTGTGTAACTATAATTCTGTATCCTGTTTTTAGATGTAAGAATAATGATCAAATACTTAGTTTTTGTGGAGGCCAGTCTTATTTAGAGGAAAGACAATTAATCACTCTGTAGTTTTATCTCCTACAGTCAATAGATTTTGCCTGACCCTTCTTGCTATGTGCCACTAGAATTCTGCACAGGAGTTGGACTTAAATGATCACTGTGAGTCCCTTGCAGTTCAGGATATTCTATGATTCTATGAAAACATCATCAGTTCTGTCATATGAAGTTCTGTGCTACTGTGAACACAATGTTTTAGTATTTTACAGTGAAAAGAAACCTACTAAGGCCCAGAATTCAAACTCTAGAGTTCTTTGACTAGTGTAGAAATTTTGTGTGCCTAGTTTGGAATACACAAGTGGGCTGAAGACAGAGATCACTGTGCTGCATGACATTGTCAGTGTTTCTAGGAAATACCCAGTCCAGTAGAGACAATTGTGAACATTTGGGAGTGAGAGACTCACCCATAACCATACAGAAACCTTTAGCAGAGGCAAACTGATTGTTGCATACTTCATGTTCCCTAACCATGAAATCACCTTTTGCCTTGCAATCCTTCACAAACACATATTCATACTTTCAACTAAAGAAGAAAGGATCCTAAGGAAAACTCATTTGGTATAAACTGGTCATTCATTTCTATAGGTGGGCCACTCCCTGCATAAAGCAGTCATTTAATTATGTAACACTACCACAGAAATAATATTTCACAGGCACCCCACACTTTGCTGTTTCTTATTTGTAGAATAAAAATTTTCAAATTTTAATATTAATTTATTTTATTCTTACAACTTCTGAGCAAAAAACCATGAAAACAAAAAAACTTATCTGGTGGAAAAACACTAGCTTTCACAGTAAGTACTCAGAAATTTTAGCCTTTGGTCAACAAATCAACTAATAAATTTGTATAACTAAGTGAAAAGAATATTTCTCTGTTCTCTTTCTATTCAGTTTCAGCTATCAGTTTCTTTTAAATACTTAGATTTGGAATATGTTAGAATAAAACAAGGAATATCACATTTCAGTTTGGAGTGTCCTTCTTAGGAAGAAAGAAACCCAACCAAATTTGAAATTAAAATGCTAACCAAAGTTAGATAGTTGGAAATGAAGGAAGACTTTTCATTTCTGACTTGGGGGAAAAAAAAAAAAGGGTTGCATTAACAAATTGATTCCCACTCTCCTCCCCTGGTCACTTTAAACCTCTCCATTATTCTGTTTCAGTTCTACTTGAAACAGTCCTCTTCTCTTTTTATTTTTTTTTTATGTTTGGACATCAGACTAAACTAGTGATCACTCAACCAGCTTCTCTGAGGACATTCCCTAGCTCTCCCCAAGTACACTCCCCCCAGTTCATGCATGCCAGACACAAATCTACCTTACTTGAGCTCTGTATTTTTTTCCACAGCTTTGTCCACCTGATTTCCCTCTCTGCTCTCTCATACTTGCAATACTTTCTCTTCACTTTAATTGACCACAGGAGATATGTGGGCATCAGCTCACTAAAATATGGCTGTGCTGGGACTAGCAGGCAGACTGCAGTTGGAAAAGAAAAATCTTTTTATTTTAAATTCCACTGCTCATCAATAAGTGCCCTTTCAGGAACCAGACAGAATGGCTGAGATGAATTTTCTGCAATTTTTAAGTAGGAAATACTTAGTTCAGGCAGTATCTTCAGAAAACTTACCTTCTGAAGAGGACATTTCCTTCCCAGCAGGGAACATTATCTGGAACTTAGCTCCATTGTACCTCTTCATTGCTGCTAGTTGTCAGCCACTAAGGTTTTCATTAAAAGACATTTCTGCACTGTATCAGTATCTGTGATTTACCTTAACCTTGGCTTTTTGAGTAGCCCTTGTACCATCATTCTAACCCATTTAATTCAAAATAACCAGAAAAGTAGTGGAAAATTTTCTAGGACCATTTTAACCTTCACTTAACTACACAGAAGTGACTTAAAATCTTTCTCTTCTGCACGAACCCTGAATGTTGCAAAAAAATGGAGGAGCTGCTCTAGAAGAAAGTAGGTTTAATTTTTAAATTCAATTCTCAACGAAAGGACAAGAAATGGTTTTAGGAGAACAGTCAACTTTTTGAAACATTGTATTCAACATAGTTATTTTCGAATGTTCTTTTTAGGCTATTTTCTCGTTCAGGTATGTCAAGCATTTACTACTCAGCTGACAGATTTGAGACTGCTTAGTTTGCCTAACCTTACACTTTTTCTAGAAGATACTTTGTAACTTAGTTCACCAAATGATAAAATAAATTATTCTTCGGAATCTCTGATGTAATTGTGGAGTTACAAACTCTCACTACATTGACACAATCTTTCAGTAGAATATATTGTATATTCAGATGGCTGGCAGGTATAATATTCCCAGTGATGTGTCTACAACTGGAGAAAATTTAAAAATAGAATACATATTCTGCATCATTGAGAAAAAATGTCTGGGGGAAGCATTGAATGAACAAGAAGAAAACTAGCAGCAGTGCTCACAGTCTTGTAAACAATGTATCTAACCAGATGTTAAAAATGCTAGCCCTTGATTGTAGAAAACATGTATCATTCACCACCTCCTCTCCGCTATTACTTTTTATTCTCTTGATTCTCCTGCCTTGTTTGTGTCAAATAGAGGAAATGGTTTCAAATTGTGGCTTTGCCTCATGCTTGCCAAGGAAGAGAAATGGGAGGTTTGCAGTTTCATTACAGGGCTTCCTTTGATTATCTGTGGTCACTTGTGATGCCAAACACTTGTTGTAGTAATCTATGCACAAGTAATTGAAGGACTTAGAGGAGGCATTCCTCCTCATGACCAATATACTGGCTAATTTTCACACTATATTCAAGGCTGTTAAAATCTGCCTAATTCTGCTTATGTCTGAATTTCCACATTATGTATGGTATAGTTCATAGTAAAACAAATAGATGTCAGGATAACAAGCAAGGTTCTGAAAAATAGTTAATATTTGATAAAAAAGTAAGCTTCTTAAATAGAAAAAAAAAATTAGAATAAATCATATATTAAAACCCCAACCAATTCAGCTTAAGAGAAGACTAATACAAGTTAGTTGAGAATTTCAAACAGATTACAATAAAATAGCATGGTTTTACTGATCTCACTTTGTACCAGTTACTACTACCAGCAGCTTTTAAAAATACTTAATAAAAATCTATCAAAAAGTTAAGCTGTGGAAAGAGTCAGTTTTTATACATACCATGTGAAGGCTCCATTAAGTGTTTCTCCTACTTCAAAACATTTTTGCTAAGTTGATGGGAATGAATTAGTCACCTTTCTTTGTTGCCGTTGTGTAGAAATGTCAGTTGCAGCTGAATGCCTTTCCATCAGTGCATTAATAACTCATGTTTGTGTATTTTTACACTATATATCACCATTTTATAATGAAATGTTAAATATTTTACTGGTATTCATATTTTACTTTGATTTGTACTGAGTACTGCGCATTTGTAGTATTTCTATTTCCTAGAATATTTTATTAAAATTAATATTTAAAATCACCCATTGCTTAAAAAGAGTATTGCTATTTTGTATACTTTTCCTTTTGAAACTGTGATGAACAGTTAGTCTGTTAGAGTGTAATATCATGGATAGTGCAGGACTTTACACCACCTTCTATTTTTGAAATTAAGGACAGGTTACAGACTTCTTTTTGCTAGAAGGAATCTCCACTCTTACTGTATCATTAACTGGTGAACGTCTTCCTTACAGAATAACCACTTTGATAGTAACTTCTCAACAACTACTTTTATGGCTTTATTTTCTCCAGCATATTCTGCCACATCTGTTCTTATCTGGATATCTTATATTCTACCTACTGCACAGTATCACAGCAGAAATAAAAGGGAAAAAAAATATACAAGCAAGAAAGTCTCATAGAATCACTTCTCTTGACATGTGTGAATCTTTAAAATCTGAAATTAGTTGTTAACTGGAATCATGCTGTTTTACTTCACACTACACCAAACACAGGATGCTTGCTTCTATGCTCATAGTTAAACTATGGAGTGTGACTCCTTAGCTCCTCTTACTGCCAATGCATGGCTATGATCACCCATCAGGCAGGCTTTCAGCACTTAAGGGCTTAAAAGGCTAGAAAACCATATAAACACCACCCTTTGCTATTAATAAAACTCAAGATTTGCTTAGAATTTCCTCCCTCTTGTTATCCAATGCACTTGTCATTATATATGCTTTTTGTTTATTGTTTGAATTTATCACAAGTTGGGTAATGAAAGTGAATAAAGCATTGCCCTTGTATATTCTTTCTACCAAACATTAAGATTTCATTGGTAAAAAAAGATGATTAAGAACAACTATTTTTACTAGTTAAAAAAAAAAAAAAAGGGAATGTTTTTGTTATTTCTGCCTTACCCCTGCCTTTTTTGTGAAATACATTTCTAATAATACTATCAATATTTGGCCTAACACAGACTTATTTTTTAAACCCTGCATAAATAAATCTTCACATTAAAAATGACCAAATTTATTATAAGATTTTCACTAGATAATAGGTGCTTATATTTTGTACAAATGTGCCATTTCTTCTCACTGTCAGCATCTGCTGCCCATACTGGCATTTCCCACAGAGAAGACCAATTAATGTCCACTGTCGTTTCAGTTACTGTAGTGTATGACTACTTAATCATGTTCCAGCCCAGAGATTCTCTGTAATTTCTTCTCATCGTCCTCTTCCACGGTAGTTAACTCTGATGAAATTCTCATTTGGTATTGAAAATTGAAAAGAGGACTTAAGAAATAGTACACCTTCTCCAGTACTCTCACTTACAGCATAAGGTTTTACACAACACTCGTCACTGAATTATATAATTCAGTTCTGGGTCAAAGTGCTGCCAAGTTTTTATTTTATTTTAAAATATTTTAAATTTTGTTGACCAAATCTAATCACAAATTCATCAGAGCACTACCCCTGAAAGCAATGTAATGGTATAGAAGCAGTTTTGAAGATGTGCTCGTATTTCATAGGACAAGCAGGGGAAATACTTTTTAAACAGATGGTCTGAAATCAAGAGATACTTGTTCATTCACATCTATGACTTAGACTGAAATCCCATGATGAGACTTCAAAAGCCAAAAGACTTTGCAGTAACAAAGGTGGATGTTTGGGTAATTGTGGTGGAGGTTACAGAGATTCTAGAGATTTACAGCAAAGTACAGGTACATGACTTGTGCAATCGGAGTGCTTCGAAAAAAATACATTGGCTTTCTGTTGTTAAGACTGATAACAAGTCTTGCCTTCAACACTACTTGTAAAATATCTTCCAGAGAAGTTCCAGAGATAATATATTACAACAATTCTATCTGAAGCCATAAATACATGGTTTTTGAAACATCCATATTGAGATAATTGTTTTTTTCCCCCTCTGGGCAAATCATCCTGTGTACTGCTGTTACTTTGATCACTTTCTGACTATGAGATATTAAACATTATTGTTGGTTCCAGATTAATTAACCTGGAACCACTTCCCAACTGTTAAAAGCTGACATGCAACTCAAACAACCAGTGTCATTTGTGTTAAAAACCTACTTTATAGATAATTTATAAAAAGATTTATAATATAAATTGTAGTGTAAAATATTTATAATATTTTATCAATTAAGCATAACTGTAGGCCATATTTCAGAAATAATTTTTTTCTGCATAAGCTAATTCATTGATCATATCCACCTTTTTAAAGATCCAGATTTGTAATTTATGAGTTATGAAAGAAAACTTTGTTCATATTTTCCCCATTGTTTGTACCATGATTTGAAAGTGTCCTGGTGACAGACATTGAGAAACAAATGCTTCAGTCAGGAATCCCCTGAGTAGGACTGGGAAGAGAGATGGTAGTCTTGTGGGATCGTTGTAGCTCAGAAGAATGGACTGGTCTCCCTTGATTGAAGATGTAACGGATTCTCTGCATATCCTGACTTCCCAGAGTTCATTTTGACAAAAAATAGTTTCATAGTAAAGCTGGAATTTTTCTTACTTAATTTCCACTCAAGGAATAAAAAGAAATGAGCACTATTAGTCATTTTAGAAGGGATGAGTTGATTTCTGTGATTGCTGCCCCTGTAAAGTCTATAGAAGTTGTTCATATGACTAGAGTAAAGCAGACATTTAACAAGTAGATATGCGTAACATATGACATGAAGTTAGAGACATCAACCCTAAATAACTGGCCTTATATAATATGGATAATCTGAGAGACAGAATCTGGAATTGCTGTTTCCTACCAATCACATTGTAACTGCACATCCTAGTATTCAAAAGACAAAATCAAAATAGCTTAAGACAAGTGATGACTGCACATTGTGATGGAAGTATAAAATCAAAGATGGTCATAGTTCCTTATAAGCTGAAACGTCCATGATTAGAGCTCATTAATATATTTCATCTATATTTGGGGAATTACTCTTAGTTAATTTTTTATAATCTACAACCTTTAAAAAAGCCCACTAAAATATGAATTTTTTTTTTTTAGGGTAATGAATGAATGTTTTGTACTCAAACCTACAAGAATATTTTACTATCTTGGGGCTAGTAGACTTGTTTCTACCAAATTCTGATACTAATTTTTATGGAAGGTCTGCTGAGTAGTTTTAGAGGTCTGCTAACCAGAGGTTGGAATACAATGCTCAGTTCTGCTGGCTCAGCCAGGAAGATGCTGATTGCTGGTTTTTTTATAGATGTGGCAGCACCCTGCAGATCCTCCTAGGATTATGTCCCACAGGAATGTGCAAGATTTCAGAAGCCTGGGATTTTGAATCATTCAAAGCAATATTTATATGAAGCCTGGATTTGAAACTAAATTCTGTCAAGGAAGCAGCTCGATATTACTACCATGTATCAAACAAAATCAAACAAAATATCAGACATCAGTATAAAGCAGTTCTTTCACTTTAAATACATGGTTAATAAATTGATAAAAAAATAATATAAGTAATTGTGGTTTTCTTTCTAACAATTTGCTTAGTCTTTAAGTTTTATTTTATAACCCAAGTACAAAAAAGTAGACTGAATAAATAATAATGTGTGTCTCTGCAGAAGAATGCACATATGAACACATACATTATGTGATATGACTTCACTAAAATCAATTTAACTTGCAAGTCTGTGGGAATGCAGAAAAAGTGATTTTGTGCATTTTCCAAAGACTTAGTAGATAATATGCTGCAGTAAGACTTCCTGTCATGAAAATTTTATTGTTTTAGAAAATATCCTATAAGAATTTTTTAAGTGTGAAGTATTATGAACAAGCCAAACTAAACTACATTTGCCAAATAAACAAACTACATTCGTCAAATTAAAACCCCTACATTTTGTGATACACTATCCTTTCATTGTACTTGTTTGAATATCCACTAATTCACAAAATTTGTGATTTGTGATTATGCTTCCAGTTATTAGTGAGAAATAGTGAAGTTGAACAGCATAATTACTTATATCTCCATCACTTCTTATGTCATACTGCTTTAGATGGAGCTAAATTTTATGTTTCTTTATGGCTGGATTTATAGTAAGCTATCTCTGTCATCAAAGGATGGAAATATTCATACTCATATATATATACACACATAATTATTCTTTCCTCAATAATTACTTTCAAAGCTGTTGCAATATTTCCTCCCAAATTTCTACAACTATGCACTGAATATAATTATTCATTTCTCCCAATATGCAAAACAAATGTAGGTCAAACCAAGGAGTTTCATTTTTTGGGAGCAAAAAACTTCCCCCCACATGGATATCTTTGTCATATTTCCTATAGTGGTCTTTTCTTTATGTTTTATTTAAAATGTTAATGGAGTGCATCTGCAATTCAGATAATTTATCCTTAAATCACTGTTCTCCAGAATAATGCACTGTGAGCACTGCAATACACAGGCAAGTCCTCTTAAAGAACATGCATCAATTCTCTTCCCTTATTCAACACACTGCAAATGCCCTCTAACAGGGCACAGCAGCATTACATAAATCATCTTATATGAAAAATTAACATGACATCAAATATTTATAAATATTAATGCGTATGTTAATATAACCAAAGCTGTAACAAACAATCATAACCTTGCCAGGTTTCTTAGGACAGGCGCCGCTGATAATGATATCCATTATCTCTGGGGGAACGTGCAATTATGAAAGTATACATGGGATGCTATATTGTTATCTGCTTTTAAGTTCATCCATTAAACACTCCACCTCACATTGGATGTTAACCCTCCTCTTAGTTCTTTGTCAGGTACTATTATTCTGAGTATCCATGTGAATGAAAGATGAACAACTCTTAAAAATATACAATTTCCCTACTTCATTAACACATGTATTTAATTTCATATCATACATTCCTTTGCTACGTGGCAATTATACCTTATAATGTCTGATATGTATCTAGCTACCTGCCTGTCTATCCATTCCTCCCTCTCTCCTGTGCATATCATAGCTCACGTAGGAATCTGTAAACTTCTTTGGCTTACCTTTTACCATGCTGCATTTATGCTATTACGATTGAAGCTCCATTGGTATTTCCACTAGAAACTTTACTTTTTTTTTGGGCTCAATAATTATTCTATAAAAATTAATTTCACACTTAACATAAAGCACAGTAGAACACATTCCATCATAATCAAATTTGATCAGTTGCTAGGAATTTCAAGCACTTTTTGTTATCATCACTTATCTAATGTTGTAGTGATGGGAAATAAAATGTTGAACTAACACCACAAAAGCAACCACGTTTCTCCAAGAGGTAAGTCTAAAGGTTTTGCAGCTCTTTAGCACATGTGTAAAAGAGTTATGTCCCAGAAAACTTCCTCAGAGGTTTAAGATGCACACCCAAGGCTAAGTGATGCGGATTGCTATTTACAAAGAAGTCTTCACCTGAACTGAACAATGAGTTCTTCCTTTTTTTAAATACATAGGTTCAAATGAATATGAAGATGTCTTTCCATTACTTATTTTTCAAAGATCATCATAAATATAGATTCTGTAAAAACTTAAATACTGTCAATATCTTTTATCATTCAACACAAAACCAAAATAAGTATCTTCACATAAAAATCTTGTCTTCCTTACGATTCTACCAGCACTATTATGTAGTGAAGACCATTTCAGAAGTTGTTTGAAAAAACAGGCTTTAAAAGCAGGCTTAAGAGCTGGAATATTACTATCTTTATTTCACCAAGGAGCCAAGCAAAGCAGGTAGAAAATTTGCCCAAGCTGGGGGGAAGAAAGGTTTCCTGCTCAGGGAGGCAGAACCTGGAAGCAGAGGCTGCAGTGAAACCACCTCCTGTGCTGCTCTGTCACACAAGCCCCGTGTCCTTGTATTGTGGTTACTGTTAAAGGTGCATCTAAGAAACTCATAGAACTTGTGCATGAAAGCTGAATATCAGTCTAATGATTCAGCTTACTTTTAAAATTAACAATATTTTTTAAGTCTGGAAATGTTAGGATTTCAGTGACTCACCCAGAAGAGCCAGCAGCTCCTAAGAGAGGAAGTGAAATCTGCTTATTTTGTAAAAACGATTTAGGTTTGGATCAGTCACTCAAGATGTGTTCTTGGTATCACAGAGCTCACTGTGACATTCTGAAAGCATGAAGAACATTTTTATGGGGCAAAGCAAAATAAAATGAAAATACTCAGATTTTAATTAAAGCGTGGCCTGAGTAATTTTTCCATTTCAAATAAGAACATAGACTGTTTCAATTATTATATTCCATTCCCTTTTTTCATTTGATTGCCCTCTGTAAAAGAGGGAAACCAATACTTCCTATTAAATGTGAGATAAGACAAAGCCCAAAAAACATTTACAAAGGACATCCCTTTTTTCCAGAGGACTCGCCCCTTTAAATTTGTTTATCAAGTTCTAAGTGATAGAGTAGTAATATTCCTAAACGAATGCTGGCAGATTTAGGTAAGTTGCTCTCTCTTTCCCTCCCCACTTCTCCCCTTTATTTATTTTTAAGGAATGGACAAGAGACTTGTAATAAAAATTTCAGAATTTAAAGAGTTTGCTTCAGTTACAGATGATACAACTGGACAATTTACAAGTTTTCCCCAATTTTTTTATTGATAAAAGGGATTGCTGCCAGTTTTACCATTGCAAAAGTTCACTTACTTGATGTTCGTAAGAATACTTCACAATTCATCCCATTTCAAGGTTTTATTAACCACTGAAGTTTATGGTATAAGTACATAAAAATAAACTTTTTTAAAAAACAAGATTGTTATTCATACACTTTATGATCTTAAGATTGTAGATAAGAAAAGTAACTCAATGCACATCTCAGATTAATTGTATTATAATGGTCAACATCCTTTTAGCACATTATAAATAAATGTATTTTTCTAAATAAAAAAGAAACCTAAAAAAATCAGTCATTACTGTATGTATGCCTCAAATGTAAATCATTGCATAAAGAATAGAACAGCATAATCACCAAAAGTAGTTTTTATTTTCACCTCTGTCTCCTGCTAATATTTCTCTTTCTAATATTTTTTTTTTGCTATAACCGTTCAGTCATATGTTTATAATTGCTCTTTCTTTTTGCAAAAAAGGTGCCATTAGTGTATTTGTTGGTTATATACAAGAGATTCAAATTTCAGAGCCTGTGTTATCTCTCAGGATCTCTCAGAAAACAACATGCACAGAGTGTGAAATACAAGTCCTTTTCTCATTCAAGGATGCTGATCTGAACAGGATCTTTTCACATATGCCGTTTTTAATTTCTACTTATAAAAAATTGATACTTTTCAAGTACAAATGTTACTCTTGATCGAGGTTAGGAATCAGCACTATAGTTTTCCTATCACATAAAAGTATCAGTTCAGTTTTTCTTAGCAATTACTTTTGTATTTTCTACCCTTTCTTTCAGAACAATGAAAATGAAGAGTCAAAACTCTTCGGCAATATGCTGACAATAACATCTGTTTTCCACAGTTAAACAATAGAACTTGGATTTAGTAGGTCCCACATGTTTCTTGGTTTTGTGAAAGGGCTATAGTCTAGTTGAAATGATTTGATATTTGCTCTGTATCATAACAAACAAAAAAAATTCATTATATTCTTTCTTTCAATCAAGTCTCTTTTAATGCCAGCGTCCTACATAATAATTTCTAAGTGAAGAAATACCATATTTCTGTCTTCTAGATACATGTTCATTAATGCAGACATTTTACATAAAGAAATACTACTTTTACATAAAATACATCTGTATTCTTGAACATGCAGAACTACAAGTGCTTTTTCGAATTTTACTAATGATATTGAAAGTTCTTAAATAAAAAGACTGATTGGAAAAGTCTCAATTTAAAGAACACAGGTTAGATTAAAAATCAGAAATTTACTTTTTGAAGGGTTTTAATCCCTTTCTTACAGATGCAGTGATGATTTTTAAATTTCTAATCAATGTACATCTCTCTCTGAACAAAACTGTGATACTTTATAAGTATATCCTCTATATAATTCATACATTTTTTAAAAAGAAAAGCTACAAAAGTGACGGCTTAAGATACATGTATTTTCTGATCCCTCTGCAATGTCTTTTCCTTGTAGTATTGGAAAGACTGAAGCAGTTTTTCAAACAAGTATGCACCATGAGAAAATACTGAAGTTCCTACTGAACCAAGAAGACCCCTATTAGTCTTCACAGATCCTTCAGAAAATGCCACTGAAAGTAGGAGCTTAAAAAAAGAGAATAATTCTGGAAGTACTTATCCTTTTCTAATGTGGACACTGTGGTACCCACATGATTTAATTTAGGTATGACAAGAAAACAAGTTATTTGAGGCATGAGGAGAAACATGGATTTCACTGAAATCAGTGGAGCAACAGCTGGTCTTGTGCCGTGGTGGACTGTATTCAAAAACCAGCTGAAACTTGGTCCAGGAATGAATAAAGGATCTAAGGCTGATGAAAACTAAGCATGTTACCAAGGTGACATACTTCAGCTTGGTGGGGCAGCTGTACTATTATTGAAACATCCTAATTCAAATAACCTGCAGTGCGCTATTGCTAAAAAGACAACGAGCTTTCTCTGCCTGACAGACACTAAGCTGACGTAATTGCTGACAGAAATAATGCAAGGGGCAGAAAAGGATGTGTGTTTTGCACAATAAAGAATTAGGACAGAGATGAGGAAAAAAAAATTATAAAATCTAATAATGTTTTTGTTGCCTTCCTCTTAACTAATATTACAAACTAGTCAGCTAACATTGTACTTCTGTTGAATTAACATTCCTAATTGTAAAATAACAGTTATGAAGTTCTTAATGCCAAGGAACCAGGTTTAAGAGGGAGAGTGTTTGTAGAGTGGCATGAAGGTCTTAGTAATACGGATTACCCAAAGAAAAAGAGCTCAGCAGTTACACCTGGAAGGCAGAGGATTTATTCCAGAAGAGTGGGGAGGTTGGATGTAGGCAGTGGGAGACTTTAGTTCCAAATAAGAGAGCCAATCCAGCTGATTAACAAATGTGATAGCAATCTCCAATTTCTTATTTATAATAGTATTTCTAAATTTTATCTGTTGCATTCTATTAGCACAAGAACTTTGTTATGCATAAATATTTGGATAAGTAGAGGCTCTAGGCTTTGCATAGTCAAGGAAATAACAATCAGACAAGATTAGATAGAATTCATGTATGTTCCTTCCCTGACTGTTTCCACATTCCCTCCTTTTGCCTCTTTTTTTCAGTATTTACTTAAAATGTTCCAGACCTCAAACTTATGAAGGTGACATCTAGTATCACTCAGTACATGAAAATGGTTTGGGTAAGCATACACTGCAAGGCATTTTGTGAATGAGGATTTTTCTCAAGGCATCCAGAATGGATCCTTGCATGAACATTCCTGCCATATGACTTACAAAATACTATCTAGATATAGAGACAATGCAGAGGAAAATGCACATTCCTGAAGTTAACATGGTTTTAATTTGAAATGGCTTAACGTTACCAGTGAATTTTTTTGTAAGTCTGGACCTACATGTTTACCTCTACAGCACGACTAAGTTTTTTCTAGAAGATTGAAATGGAATGAAAAGGGGCACAGAATACAAAAATTTATCTGAGTATCACTTTATCAATGTTACTGACTTTTCACTTCTTTCCTGCTGGTCTGAATTTGTCTTTTGTAATCTAGCTCCATTTTAGCACTTGAAGATATATTAAAAAATATTTTCATTTGAAAAGTATTTACCACAGCTGTTGCTGACTCAACCCAGGGAAAGGGCACTGCCTTTACTCCTACAGCAGAGATGGTGCTTCAGGAACAGTCAAGTACCCTGCCGAGATGATGAGTTTCTGAACAGCAGTCTCCATCAGCCAGCCAAAGCAGCTAGCTAGAGTCCAGATAGTAAAATAAACAGAAGTATTGGCACAGAAAAAAAAGAAAAAAAAAAAAAAAAAGCTAGATTGGATCTAAAAAGCAACATTAATAACGCATAAGAAGGAAAATACACACAGGGAAATTTCTTCAGAGCCCAGCTATATTGCCTAGTGTCACTCATTGTTACAAATATGGCAGAATTTCCCCCCTGCCCTGGTAGGTCATAGTTTTAAATTTTCACTGCAATCTGAAGTAGGACTATGTTCATAATTCCCCACCTCAACCTACATTATTATTGCTGGGAACATGGAAGGGTTGTGAGAGTTGTAAAAAACAACAAAGAAAAGTTCAGCAGTTGTGGAGGGGAAAAAAAAAGCTAGAGGCTAGGACTGGGATGAACTGGAAATACAATCTCTGGCAAACCTGGGAATCTCTGGAGCACGATTTTCAAAGACAGTTTAACCAGAAACCAAACATTTTTAAGTTACTATCCTGAATAAAGATGAAGGTACCTCTCTGTCAGGCTGTAAACAAAAACCACACACCCAGAAGATCATAACTAGAAATGCATGCTTTTATAATTGCTAAAGTAGCTTTATATATGAAACAGTTTTTGGAAAGAAGTGAGGCAAACACTCTAAATCCTGGCTTAGGGAATCACACTCAGCCCTTGTCTTATGCTCACTATACTTTGCCTGCAGCTTTGCACAAAGATTACTTACACATCACTTAAAAATTATTACTTGCCTCTTTTACAGCTTTCTTCTATAATACTGCAAGTACCATTTGTGATTTGAAGCATCAATATACTGTATAATTAATATACTGTAAGTATGGTAATTTCTAATGCTATACACAGACTAAAATAAGAATGCTTTTGTTGCTTTTCTAGGACAATCATAGTTATTAATAATTTCACAATTCTTCTGTCTGGCCATGCAGTATCAGATAGAAATTTTATAAAATGGTAGTTGTGGAAGCTACATGTAAAGCTTCATTTGTGTAATCTTAGAAATTAACGAAACCAGTAACACTTTGTATGCCATTTTTTTCCCCAACCATAGAGTGAGGGGGGGGAAAAAAGAGTTCTGAAAGTTTTGTAGCTCTCAAAACTCATGAAAACAGTGTTCTCAGCAGACCTGTAATGCTTCAAGAGTATAGTGTTTAGTCTCCAAGCAATTTCTCAGTGTCTTGAAGTATAAATTTGATGAGATGAATAATTCTTTAGATGCTGAAATTTGGTGGGACTATGTTGAGCCTTAACAATTAAAAATAATTCTTCTGATGGATGTCCAGAAACAATTTGGATCCTGAGTCAGTATTACCTTTATGCATATCACAGCATAAAAGTACTCATTTTTAATACAAAGCAGTGAACAGCATCTTTTCCCTCATGACCCTGACAAGTAATTTGCTATAGATTTACACTTGAGATCCCTGGATGAAACCCTTTTGCAATCAGTTTAATGATATACAAACAGAAAAGCTCAACACTTCTTTCCCCTAAAGCTCAGCAGCTTGAAACATTGAAGTTGCCCATGAAGCACTGATACTATTTCTCTATGGTTACGTCAGATTTAACATTGCTGCATAGGTCAACTCGGAGCATCACAATGACCAAGTACAAGCTTATTGTACCAAAGGTCATGCAAAACTGTCCCTGCATTGAGAGCTATTTTGTCCTTCTTGTTTATTAATGCTGATCTATCTATACTAATGGATTTAGCTTGTAGGGGGCTGGGGAAAGAATAAGAGTTGCTATTTCTCAGCTTCCATTCTTCATTAATATTAATATCATCTTCAGCTATAGAGCACTGGTATGGTACACACTAAGAACTTACAGGACAAAGAGCCCCAGTGCTTAACAGGCACATATTTGTTTTGAGAATCAAATGCGCTCTCCAATGTGTTATTGTTCACAGTTATTAACTATGGCACTATATGTTAACAAAGAACTTTGTTTCAGTAACATCTCTTCAGACTTCATTGTCTGAAAGTGACAACGTAAGATCACATGTTTGCTCCATGAAAAATAAGTTTATTTTAAAAACCACGGGTCTATTTAAAACAAAGCCAAAACACATTTAGATATCAGTAACGCAATCCTTATGCTCAAACAGCTTTCAGTTTGTTTACCGTGACTTTAGTTACATAAATGCTGCAGAATTAATCCTGAGTCCCCCAAGAAGGCCCATTAAAAGCAGTAGAAGATATACATCTGTCAGGAAAATCTGTGCAAATAAGCATCTCGGACTGCATACTTACTTTGGTAAATCACAGGGATCTTTACATATGCAGTGGTCTGCATTCCTGTCACTATAGCTAGGTAATTGAATTTACTAGCCAAATCCCTAGAATGTTCTTACAGAAATTTCTGAAGCAGAAGTGGTAGTTCATAGTTTAATTCCTGGTGTCAGTCTATATAAAGTATGTGTTTCAATGTTAGAGATACCTTATTTGGGAGAAAAAAAAAGGCCACAAAAATAGCCAACCCCAAAATACTTTTCCATAAATGTCTATTAATAAAAAGAACCCAAAAAATTCAGGGATCTCATATACCTGAAGCACTCTAAGCACTCTACCTGAATAAACTCTCAACCCTAGTAACTGCATATGGGCAACTGGGAGAAGATCATTCTAGGGATGAGAGAAGGGCTTAAAAAAAAAAAGAGGTGAAAAATATAAAACTATATAAATTAAAAAAAAAAGAAGGTATTTGATGAGATACTCTGAATGGTGATTGCAGAAATGACATTATCTTGATGGAAACCCACCAAAACCAACCTGACATTGCATGTAAATATATTCTATTAACAGAGAAATGTAATGTAATGAGGTAAAAAGAAACTGTCATATCAAACTAATTGCAGCCCTCTGTTTTATAGCAGTAGTTCTGGAGAATCTTTTTCTAAAAGAAAAAGTTTTATTTCTAAGAAAAATTAAGACAAGAATGTATGTTTAATTTTGGATAACAAAAAGGTGCCTGAAAGGCAGCTAGAAAATTAATAAGCAAAATTCATAGTCTGGTGTAACTTAATTTTCATAAATAATGGTGGAATAGTTTTCCTGTTAGAACACAGAAATTAAAAATAATTTTGATCTCCGTTTACTCTGTCCCCATTATACTAAAATTTTCTATGTACCTACTACTAATTGGGGCCTCCCTCTAATTTGTTGTGTAATTTTCTCATTTTAATTCCATCTTTTATCTTAACACATATAGATGTTGCATATTCAAATTGCTACTTCTTTCACTGTTGCTTGTTGACAATATTCTAATTTAACTCATGTTGAATATATGGAACAGTCAATATTCATATATTAGATGGCCTAAGTTGATGATAAAATCTAGAAACTTTGGTAAAATTTTAACAAGTCCATGGGTCTTACTGCAAAATATATGAAAACAGGAAAAAAAAATGACAAACAAGGAACAGCTTTTAGTTCCACTTACAAAAATACAACATTTGTGTATAAAACATTTCATATGAATTACCACTTCAATGTTTTGCAAACTAAAGTAATATATGCTCTTTGTTATTTTAGTAAAATTAGAGAATGGGTTCAAGAAAGTACCTTTAAAATTTCATATTGTGTAAGCTCGTTTGGGTGTGGCAAATCATTTCAGCTTTACAAATGCCTATGCAGCCATCAGAGATACTTATAGAGCCTGCAACACTTCTTAAATTCAGGGCTAAGAGAAAAAAATACTCTCATTTCTCTGTAAGCCATTATTAGAATTTACTTCTAAGAAATCTGACATACTATGTCCTATTGCTTTAATATAAGCTATATATTAGAAAATATTTTTTCTCTGTTATGTGGTATTCTCAGGAGCAAAAGCAACTGCATAATATTATGAAAGCACAAAGATATACAGCACATATGAAACTGAGGGTGAAGTGAAAGGATTTTTGACCTTCACTTGGACAACCTAAAGGAAAAAGTACTAAGATAAAAGACCTTGGGAAATCCCACTAAAATATCTACAAATGTCTTCTGTAAAATGGTTTTAAAAGCAGTGGCTATTTTTACTTGACAGCCACATAAGGAATTTTGAGTTTTAGAGCTTGTTCCTTCATTGCATTAGCCTGGCTTTACATTGGTATAACCACATTGATTTCACTGGAATTTTCACCAGCGCTGAGCTTAGCAGAGAGATGGATCAGGACTGTAAGATACGTGGCATTCATCACTGAGGGCAAGCAGCTTACTGCTAAAGTGAAGGGAATTTGATTACCTATTACAGCTGCTGGAATTTCAGAAAGCACTTCAGAGCTATAACATATATTTCTTTCCTTCTTCTCATTCGTTAAAAACAACTCTTTTCATTCATATTGAAAGGAAAAAAACTCACTCTGAAATGATCATTCACAGGAATAATTCTTCGTGCTTTTAGAGTACACTACAGTTTTGAAAGTTGCTCTGGGTTTGGTCATCTGCTTAGACTGTAATGGGCTTTCTGAGCTGGTCTGTACTCCCAGAGACTTTTACCTTCCATTCATTTCTGACTGTGACTGAAATTGATGGGATTTTATCTGTCTCATGAGAGAAAATATATATAAATATCTCAATTTTAAATGAAGCTGCTTCTACATTTACAAGAAGTAAATTTATGCTTATTTTCATAGGTTTCTCTAAAGCTGCTTTCAAGTTACCCAGAAATGCCAAAGTATCCTTTTTACAGTACAGGTTGTTTATTTTTCTTTTGTCTATTTGATGGTGATGGGGTGTGTGTAAACCAGCATCAAAACTAGCTGTTCTTTGTAACATAGTAAAATTATTATCTTTGATACAGTTTAAGTTTCTTAGTTTTAGATGGAGAGAAAGTACCAAATATTTAAGGGGGGGAAGGGGTGGGGAATAAGGCTTTTTTTTTTTCTTTGTCAGTAAGTCTTAAACTAATCATCAGGGAGCCAAACTGACAAAATTTCTTTAATCTTGGTGTCAGCAGTAAACAATCAATTATTTCCTTTCTTTTTGGTGAGGAAGCACTTAGAATAGGTCACAAAATCACATTACATAAAAGAATTATTTTCTGAGGGTGTGACAACAATTTCATTAGTACATTTGCTTTTCTCTTTCAGCAAGAAGTTAGAAACAAATGTATAACACCCTATTTCACTCTGAAAAATCAACTTTTTTCTATGTAAGAGTTGTAGAGAAGAATGCATTCTGAAGGTGAATAAAAGATGGAACTTCCTATGGGATACATCCAATTTGAATGTTGTTGGAATGCCATCTTCATATTCTATTACAGTCACTACACACTATCATGTTTTTTTCCCTCTAGAGCTGAAAACTGTCTCTTTCTTCAGCCATCATCAGTAGCTTCCCTAACACGTTTGGGTGTTAGGTGACAGAGATGATTCCTCTATAGTGCTTGACTTTTCCTAGGGAAAGGTATTCAAATGGTGGTTCTGTCCTCTGTGGTTAGCCAAAGGATTGAGCTGTATCCTACATAATTTTTCTTCATTTCAGGGAAACTAAGCCAGAAAATATATACATCCAAAAACCTCTCCAAACTAAAAAAATTTCTGCTGTTCACTATCCAAGATTTTTCCTCTTGAAACAGTTCTGTGTGCTGCTGGAAGTGAGAATGATACTTCATGTTCATGCCATTATTTGACTGCTGAATAAAATTTCTCAAAGATGCTCAAAGATCTGCGGATTGTTTTCAAATACAAATTACTCTGCCATAAGATGAAACCACAAAAAGGCTATTTATCCATTATTTCCAATAAAGCTTCAGTCTGTGAGAGGGATTGTAGAAAATCCTGCCAGTTATACTAGTAATTTTCTTCCTTTATTTTAAAACCAAAACAAAAAAATTGAAAGATTTTTCCAGTAAGACAACATAACAACTTAAAAAACATGATCTCTACTATTACATCTTACTATAAAATCTAGGTACATGAAAGCATCTTTGTTAAGTAGTGTAATCGTATGTAAACCAGCTAAAATGCAGCTTTTGCAGTCAGTGTATCTGAAATACATGCCTATGGACAAATACATGCTACATCCAACTATATCTCTCTAGCATTTTCTACCCCAAAAAAATTCCATAGAGGAGAAATGGATACATTCTATCCACACATGCAAGTTCTGACAATACTGATTACATTTGTTAAAAATTTGATGTACATAAATTTGCGGCAACACAAGCACTAATGCAAAACTCTTCTCTTCATTAAGTATGACTATTCAGAATATTGCAGATTAGTAAATAATTAATCATTTTACCTTGTTCATTGGCTTTTTGTCTCACTTATGCTAAACCTGTCAACTGTTACTCATCTAAAAAAATACCATCATATGCATTCACTAGTACAACAGGACAGACTGAAATGAGTAGTTTTAGATAATTTAATTAGGTTATAGGGTTTTTAATATAATTCAGTAAGTATGTGAACTTTTAACTTGTGTTAACTCAATTTCCTCACGCTTTCATTTACCATTTGTTGAGGACATTACAGTGATTAGCCAAAGCCCTTCCAGCTCTTAATGTTCTCAATAAATTCTGGTTTAAATTGACTGTCACTTTCGTGCTATAATAAAGTAGGTATTTGACATCTCAGAAGGAAGCAGACTACTGTCTGTTACATTTTCTTCAAGAAAATTTTTCTAGTTTCCCAAAGTCAACAGAAGTACGGCTATATAAAGACTGCAACGAGTAGCCACAGCAGGCAAGTGGGCAGGACAAGTGCCTCCTTAAAGTTTCACAATTTTGATTCTTTTGAGAAATTAAAACGATGCTGCATGCCTTTTGTTTGACAAGCTACACAACACTATTTTCATATTTAATTGCTTTGTTACCAAGTTACTAGCAGTGTCTGAACTCCCTAAGAAAACCCAAAATACCCAGCTCACCAGCAACATATATTCACTGTGCTGTGATACAACTGCCACAGTAGTGTTCTTTTTCTGTTAGGTTCAAAGATTAGTGTGGGCCAAGTGCTGGAAAGCCAATCTGCTGAACTGCAAAATGGCACACTAAAAATTCTGCAAATTTATATATAAAAATTTTTCCCAAGGCATTTCTATTTTTTTTTATTTTATTTTGAGATTAAAGTAATTCTAAGATATATTCATAACTTATTTGGTCAAGTAAAGATCAGGAATGACATATGGGATAGAAAAAGAGGAGATTCATAGCCCTAAGTCTATCAGTTCCTTATAATACTCTATATTCATATCACAGACATGCCTCTCACAAATAGGTGCATTTTGCACCCATGGCCTACGCAGAGCTCAGACTGAGTAGGCAAATAACACTGTGCTAGACTGCGTTTTTTTGACAACATATTCTGCCTTCATATGAACTCTGCATACTGGTGGGGTATTTTTCCCATTATGGCTTTTTTTTTTTCTTTCTATTTTGGCTTGCATTTGCTAGAATTCTTTAAGTTCCAGCATATCTTCATCTGATTTTCCACCTCATTTCAACACTTGTCCTCTTAATTAATCTCTGATTTATTTTACAAGACAACACACTTTGGAAAGTGACAATTTTGTGACCACCCTTCCTGATGACTGCATCTTCTTGGTAGTGGCAAGACAAAACTTTCTTTCTCTCAGTTCTCCATGGATTCAAATGAAGAACACAGCTCTCCCTTGCAACAAACACTTCCTCTACATATTGCCTTAATTTTTTTATACTCTGTTACTTATTAAGATATTAATCAAGCATCACAAAAATAGGAGCCTTGAGTTAAATGTCTATACTCATGCCCAGGTCCTTAGGATGCTAGTGTTCCAAATACTGACATCAGTGGGAAAACTTGAGGGTTAAACACTTCTCAAATATCAACTCTACTATAAAGGGTTTGAATCTGGATTTAGGTCCTAAACTCAGGTTGCCTTTTTCTTTTTTTTTTTTTAAATTTTTTAGAACCCTGTCCTAGTTTTGCCTCTTAGTAATTTTTCTTAAAACAATACTTTGACATCAGCAATTTCTCCATCATTCTTATACCATTATCCATTCCCCATTAAAAAAAAATAAATTCCTACCCTCTCACAAAGAATACATTTCTATTCAATATTTTTATAGTTCCAAGCTTATTTATTTTTATGTGAGCTATTTTTCTTTCACACCAGTACAAAAAGATCTGCCTTCTGACATCTATCTTCTCTCATTTTTAGATTCATCAAGAATAAAACATGTAATATTCTGTATGAATAAAATGCAACAAAAAGAAATGGTCTCCTGCTTAGCCTGTTTTTTCCCCCCCTCTTTTTAGTTGATACAGCCCCAAATGAAAAACAGTATTTATCCAAATATTTTGATATTAAGTAGTTGAAATTTCACATAATAATTATATAAAGAGAGAAAACACTGTTTTGCATTAGACTTGAAAATTGAATTCACAACATGGATGCTATTTGCACATGTATTGTCATACTAGTAGACTTTTCTTTGGGAACATACAAGTCTTCTAACCGTCTGCCAGCTGCATTATTGTAAGAGCAAAGGAGAGTCAGACTTTATAAATTTATGTATTGAAGTGTTTAGCACAAGAAGGAAGTAAACAGATAAAGGAGATTTACCTGAAAATGCAAGGAAGAAATTGCGTTAATGTGATCTGGCTACCTAGCTGGTATTTTTATTTGTATTGGAACTTTATTTTTTGCAGAATTCTCAGGATAAGAGAATATATTTTAAAAAGGGGTTTTTTTAACACATTGGGTCAAATTTTGGATGTGTTAAAATTTTATCTTGTTCTTTAAGCTTTTTTATTGACTTTACTTACTTGTTTTTATTAAAATCCTCCAGAATTAGGCAGAGAGCAGAATTTTTACTTGTTATATATTTTTAAGGGAACTTTGAAAAATTACTTCAAAAATTGCTCCAAAAGAACAAAAATGCATCACATTTAAAAGTGTTAATTGCATTAATGCAATTAAGCCACTGCTTATTCTTCATTTTCCATCACAGTCAGTCCTGTAATTTCTTTTTTAAGCATAAATACGCTGATCTATCATTAAATCCTATATTTTAATTCTCAGGACATGCACTACAATAGAAGAAACCTCAGAGGTGGTTTTTTGACCATTAGTATGTTATTTGTTTACCAGGATGGTCCATATTATTTTCAACTGTGAGTGCAATTTTTCATAACTTGATCTACTTTTAAAGGATGCATAATACTTTTCCTGTAAACCAAGAAAGCAAGGAAGTATGTACCATCTGTAAAATGGATATACCTCCTGCAATTTTCTAAGAGTCAACGAGACAAGTAAAATAGGAAAGTGTTGAGAGGTTTTCTGCTCCTGGTGGACCCCAATGTCTGGAGTCTGTCTAAAGAGACTTTAATAATTGTAGGGATTCAGCCTGAATTTTGAGGACAGAGTCCTGATGCGAAGACACCAGCACTGATAAGTGTGGAAGACATAGGACCTACTTTTCAATGGGAACTAGGTAGAAGACTTTGGGGAAAAAAAAAAGAACAACCTTCAAACAAAAAACTCTACATAACCTCTAAGTGAAAATGTCATACTTGAACTTGGATGATATGAAATCTGCGAGTACAATATTTATCAAAGAGCTAAGTGCTATTCCCGCACAAATGAAAAACTGAGGTATCAAGATTTGCACCAGCAATGACTCAGTAGATTTCCTTGCTATAAGCAAGCAGAAATATATAATTAGAGTTATGAGAGATAAAAGGTGTGCTTGAAATACTGCTGCATACAAGTCTGACCCCTATTTCACCGAGAAAATATTTTTAATAGAGTATACCTGGCAAGTATACAGCTATTACTATATCAAACTAAGTGATAACAGCACTAAACAGCACCATTCCTGAGCTTGGGAACAATGCTCTCAAAGAACTGCCCTTCACTTTATAGCTTTCAGGAGGGTTTAATAAGTACTTTTTTAGATATATAAAACAGAGTATAAACCTTCTTAGATATTTTGAGGCAAATATTGATAAATTTGCCAGAAAGAAATCACATAAGTGTAATACACACTTAAAAGTACAGTGCAATATGCTGTTTAACAATACCTGTCTGTGAACAAGAAGGAAAAGGGAGAACAAGCTGTTTCCTCATGTTACAAGGAAACCAAGCTTCTTCCTAAAATTCAAGTAATTATGTCATGTCTGCACAATACCTATTACATGGGAGGGCAACTATGATCTATCAGGTCAGTTTCAAGACAGCTGCGTCTTGTTTTCCAAAAAATGATGGACTTAGTATTTATATATGTATTTGGTTTCTGCTATGCTTCCTCTTACCCTCCTGACATTTCAAGAGTTATCTGCCAAATCTTACAAATGCTCTCCTCTAAAAATAACTGCTGACATTTGCAAGTGGCATGCACTAATCATATTTAGAATAGGATTTTTTATATACACTTATTTGTGCTTTATATTTTTTCTAAACTTTGGTTCCGGTAGTTAAAAATATTAGGTGTAATGTACATTCCATAGCTGAATTAAAACAAACAAGTTAAGGTATTATAGCTGAAGTATTTTGATACTAATATATTATGTTAGGGGTTTTGTCTGTCTTGTTTGGTTTTATTTTGGTTGTTTTAAAATTTTTTAATCCAGTTTTCAGCAAGTGAACGCAAAGGCAGTCTACCTCATTATGTGAACAACTCAGCCTCTAATGGAGAAAATCATACATATTACTGAGTAACATAAAACTGGATTCTCCGGAAAGATGGCCTTACCTGTCTGACAAAGGGAAGTAGAGACTTGTAAATTACTTTCCAGCATTCCATCATTTAAACTTCACCCTAGAGCTTCAGAAGCCCTCATTTCTAGTCTTTTCATGAACTCTGAACTACAATGAGTCTACAGGAGCTCTGTCCCCAACTGTTGTGGATTTAACCAGTTGCCACACCCAAACTGGTTTCAGTTTGGCTGGTTTGGATCTATTTGTCTTACAATGTCATGGAAGAAACCCTTTCTTTTTGTTTTTTTAAAGGCTGCTAATCCCTGACTAGGAGGCTGGTGCCTGTGGCAACTATGAAAAAAAATTCCTAGAAGTTGGAATTTTCATGCATTCTCTTAGTGGATGCTGGTACTTCAAATCAGCAATGTGAGGTCTTTATTATCTATAGTGACTTAAGCTTCTACCTTATTTACCTGACATGGAGCAGAAAGAGGATCCAAATCATTGGCAGGTTAGCTGAAGACACTATGTGTTTGCTGTGGGATTTTATGGAGGGAGTCCTGTAACTTCCTGCACAGACCCAATCTAATATTTGGTATGTGAGGTTATTAAATTTCTGACCTGCTGTTCAAATCCATCTGTTTTCATCTCAGTCTTCTGTACATCTTAATCAATGTTTCAGTCACAAATATTATAAACATGAATCACAGATATTGCATGTAAAAACCTTCAGTACCTATTTGGAGATATGAAAATCAATTGATAAAAATGAAAAAGGTGTTTTCTCCCTTTTTGTTTTTAATCATGTGAAAAAGCAATGTCTACATTCATTGCATTCTTCTCTAAACATTTTATTGTTTCCACATTAAATAAAATAGAAACCTTATTATTACCTTTATCTTAAGTTAGAGTTCCTGAGTTAAAACATCTCATTTCCTGCAGAACACATATTACTAATTGAGGTTCTGAAAAGTGAATGAATTAGCACATTCTTAAATGGATTTACCAGGTGATTAATACACCTTAGCTTCTTCTTTCCTAAATTTAGGATACAGATCTTCCTTCCAGGCTATTCTCCTTTAAGAGGAAAATACGACCTGCTCAGTCATGTAAATAAAATGTCTCATTGCTGCCTGTTATTTGAAAGTGTTAAGAGCTACCATAAAAAAAAGAAATCTGTCACAAAGAGTTAAAGTGGAGATGAAAATTTTTATGTAGTCTGGAACATAAGAGACACCATTTCATTTTTATATCTTATTCTGTCTGTTCTGTACCAACAAAGTTACATATAAATATAGCTGAAATGTAAAGCACTTTCAGTTGGGTTCAAACTGGAAGAATCGTCTTGATGGAGCTTGTCTCAAAATCATTTGAAGTCAAAAGTGTCTATGCAAAACCATTAATCTCAGAATGTGTCTAAACACTATCCTGGAGACAGGCTACAATTTACAGTCCTCTGTGACAGGCAAATCACTGGTGGAGCCCTGTCATTTAACCCCAATGATTTCTTTGGTAGGCATGGAAAGAAAGGTTTTCATACTGCCCTGTCATAGAAGGGCTACAGAACATGTCAACACTGTATAACTTTACATAAAAAATAAAGCAATATACAGGCTTCGCAGTTACAAAAAAAAAAAAGATCAGCAAGGTGGGTTTTCAGATCAGTGTCATTGATAAAAACTCACTACAGAACCTGAGCTTTGGCATTTTTTAGGGGAAAATATATGGGAAAGTGTATTTTCTTCTGCATCAGGTTTCTTCTCTACATACTTTAAATCTAAGATGGAGATCCCTAGTTTTATATAAGCTCACAGTACAGTTTCAATCTCATTACTTGACAGTTTGCTAGCAGTAGAGAACACCAGCAAAATGGTCAAGCTTATCTGCCCAATACACACAAATCTTGCCAAAATTCTGAAGATCCCAGATGGCAAAATTTGCATTATGTTTATTTTAAAAAAACACTCTCTTCAGATTTACAGGTTAACTGTTTCTGTTTAATATGTGTTTCGCTATCAGAAGTGGAATTCTATGTAATCTAGAGCCCATCTTAAGGTTTACAGGTGTTTCACACATATGCTTTCTATACAGTGTTTTCAATTGCCTTCATGCACATCTGTTTAGAAACACAGTGAATGAAAGTGGTATTGATTTTACTTTTTTGCACCTGGTACATTATATTTGCATTTGAAAAAATTGTATCAAGACACATAAATAAGAAATCATATTCCACACCTGCCATCACTGTAAGTTTTTTTTGGTGAAGTGTGACAAGTAATTATGTTCGCATTACATACAACTCTGTTTAAAACAGCGTTCCCAAAACACTATGTAACAGATATCACTGCGGGGTGGCATGAAAAAAACAAATGCCAGAGAGACACACATCGAGTTCCCAAAAGTAATCTTGTGCTTCCTAACTTTCCTTGCCCGGATCTTCCTGCAGAAAGACTTTTATCAGTTTTGAGGTATATGGGTGACAGTTATGGGCTTGCATTTTCCTTGCAGGTCAGAACTGGTAGTAACTTACCAATAAAGGAAACTCAGAGGAAAATCAGGCATTTCTGTACACTTAGGAAATTGGGCAATGTGGCCTCAAGAGTTGTTATAGTTACAGCCAAACCAAAGATACATACTGAATGTGTCCTAAATCCCATGACCTTCTCACACAAGTAGAAACTGGTGAAAAGATTAAGGACTAAATCAAGATATTGGAGGGAGGAAGAAAAGAAACCTTTAGTTGCACTTCTCAATGTCTGTGACTTTGGTCTATCTTCTTTACTACTCACAGGCATCCACAGTCACAAACTCATCAGCACCTGCATTTACTGTATCAACAACCTGAAAAGTCCTCCTGGACGACAAAATTCACTACCTTCTACTCAAGTCTGACCAGATACTAGTAAAAATTAGTTAACTTTAAGACCTTATTAGATTTAAACAAATATCAGTATGATTTGATTCAATCTCTTAACTCCATATTTCCCTTCTACGTCAGGGGAACACACATGTCAGTGAAGATCCTGTTTGAAAGCTCTCCAAAGCTGAGCTCTGCCCCACTTATGAGAGTAAAGTCAGAAGGTATTTATCCAAAACCCATGAAAATAACAATGGCACCAGTTGGGGGACTGCAGTTAATGCGCTTAAATGCAGTTATGTGGGTTTGGTACACAGAGTAAATTATTTGAAAGCAGACTAGAAAAGCAGTAACATGTATTCTGCAGTGGCAGTAATAAGCACAAAGCCCCCCTCTGATGATGAATTCATTGGCATCTGCTCAAAGTTAGCTGTCCTTCATTAATGATAATAGTATATTTTTTATATTTTATATATTTTTTGAGGTATGTTAAACTATCAATATTAAGATAATAACAAAGATACTTAACTACTAAAATAAAAAAATAATCAGCATTTTGCAGCAGGCAAGATGCAAATACCTTTAAATTAGAAAAATATTATAATTTTTACATTTGTAAACAATCAGTTTTCATAACACGCTGCCTGGGATTGTGCCTTGTTCAGTGAGCTTTGTAGAATGCATGTGAGTCATGTAAAACACAACTTGTCACACTGTGTCAAAAATCAATATTTTCTTCAAAAACTGAGAGCTGAAGATTGTGCTTAGAGGGACTGATAACACTTGTTAAATGACATGGCTTTTACAGAAGGTAGCTATTAGCATTTCTCTGTACTGGTTTAATCCAGATACCCCAACTTTCATTATCAACACTTCGAAATACTCCAGTTCTGAGCCTTTCCTATGAAGAAGTACTTAGTTTTGCTGAACTCTGACAGAACTTGCACTGATTCACTGATCTGGACAATTGGGGCCAGGGCCTTAAAATTATTTTAATTTTGTTTTGTAGCCTGTAACTCCTGAGTTTTATCCTTCCATTTTTTTCACAGCTTCAGGTTTTCTGTGTGTGTGAAATTCCCCACCATAACCTTAAATTATTCTGTCCTTCTGGTGTTCAGTGGCAGTCTCTGAGGCTTGGGCTTTATTCTCCTTCAGGGTTCATTCTTCTTCTAAATACTCATCATCCATTGCATTCTATAAAGAGAGTTCCCAGCAGTAGTTTTTAAAATAAAAGATAAAATGTGCAGTATCTGAACATTTAAGGCTCTAGTGTCAGTACCTGGAATGCCTCCTGTTGACAATGATGGTTATCACTGGGGGCAACTGAGATCTGTTCATTCTGAACTGTCTTCAGAAATCAGCCTTATCTGATTGTTCTTTCAGATCAAAAGAAATAGGAAGACAAAGAAAGCTGTGCATATTCTTTCACTCTGCACTTTGTTGTTAAAAAAGGAGGAATCCCACTAGGACCCATAAACCACTTTTAGATATCACTAATCTTTGCTATGGATTTCTATTTTTTCCATTTATTGCCAGCTGACTTATTAGATTTTGATATTTTAATGACATAGCACACTGTTAGGAATTATTGTGAAAAACATATAACAAAATCTAGATAGACAAAAGAGCATTTATTGCTCAAAGGGAAATGACATGTAATTTTCAGCATTTAAAGCTGAGATTAGACCTTTTTTTCCACATGATAGCTATGTACTCAGTAATAGGAATACTTGTGAAGTCTCCAAAATCACACCTGGAGCTTGTGTACTCGGGCACAGTTACTATATTTTTAGATATTTGTGGAAGGTAGCTTGTATTGCCTCTTGCAGCAGGTTCAGTCTCAGTCACTAAGTACATAACTACCTTCATCAAGGTGCAGTAAGTAGAACAGAGGAATACAATCCTTCACTTTTTAGATTTTTTGGTTTGTCTTTTAAAATCAGTGAGTCAACATTGTTGCTCACAAATAGGGTGTGAAATAGTATGTATTGAAGTTCCACTTAAAACACCCAAGTTGTGCATTCACATTCAGCTTCACATGTGCTGGAGCTGCAATATTTGGAGACTTTGCGAAAACTCAGTAGGAACCTGTTAAAGAGCCCTACTTTTATATAAACAGCATTACCCATGTGGCTGGTTGATAACAAATGAATAAATGAAACATACATTTTACACAGCTATATGGTGCCTGACACAGCTACTATCAAGTATATTAAAATTTTAACATGAAACCTGTATCTTATACATGTTTTGTACATCTGGATTTTGGTAGTTACTACTCATTTATATACTGTGGAACAATCCTTCGGAAGTTTCTGTAGTCTATGTATAACCAACCAGTTTCCTATTTTCTAATGAGTTTCACCTGGTTCATTGACTTTTGTCACTCAAAGGATCTGTCCTTATTTGTTTTTTCCCTATGAAAAGAAAGGCAGACCAATGACCATCTTTCTGACATCCATAAAGCTTCCCTTCACCCTTCTGCTTGTCTTACTATAATGTTAAAATGAGTTTTTTCGACAACAAATTGTACAGCAGCCTGAAGCATACTGAGCCAGTGCACAGCCTCTTCTCTGTATCTGTCTGATGTTGAAGAAAAGGATAAGGATGATGGTTGAACCTGAGACCAGTTTGCCATCAACTCAGAAGTGTAGTATGTGTGAAAATATCCTTTTCCATCACTGTTAACAGAAGAAAATGTCTCCAAACTCTTCAGAGTAGATTTGGAGGTCAAATCTCAGTTTCAGGAAACTCTACCCCTTCCTATATAGATTGCTAAACTACATCAAACTGGTAAAAAAATCAAATGTTATTTCTTATTTTACAGAACACCTACAGAAATTCCATTTTTTTAACACAAAAGCAGAATGCTGGGAAGAACTGAAATCAAGTTCTTAGTTCTTTCAGCAAAATTACTTGCTGACAAGTTGAGTTCTACTAGCTTCTGGTTCAACTTGAAGTGCCAACCTCAGGTTTTCTTGAGTTCTATGCTTCCTGACTTAACTTCCTCAGGCTATGCAGGTTAGATGGATTCAGTAGATTAAATAAAAACAAAAATCACAGTACAAAATCTACCACAAATTAGCCTTAGAAAGTAATTGATAGAACCACAACAAACCACATGACAGGGATTTTTGATTCTTGAAGGAAAATAACAGAAAAGGTTTTTGAAACAATAGTTCAGTGGCTCAAAAATAATTGAGTCTCTTCAAATAACAGGGCTGCAAAACATACAGCATAGTTGGGCTAGACATGTTATTACTATGCTGCAAAAGTGAAACTGTCAACCTTATTTAAAATTTTGCTTAAGAAACCAACAAAATCTTCCTTTCATTACTTTCTCTTTTTGGCATGCAAGTGATAAACAGTATGAACAAAAGAAAAGGAAAAAAAAAGGGAAATTTTCCTGCTCTTTTCATCTAATACACTACTCAAAACACCCACACCCTAGATAGTTCAGCTGCGTTAATAATATGTGACAAAACTCTACTTCTATTTAATTGTAAACATTTTTTCCTAAAAAATACCCATGGTTTTCTGCATAGACAGTAAAACATTACAGTTCCGATATCCAGTGGTATAATTGTTTTACAGACCAGCAATGACAGTATCTTCTAGATTTTATCACCTGAGATATTTACTCTCTGATCCTGGATTGAGCAACATTTCTGTTAATATCAACAAGCCATAGAACTAAAGGCAAGTTTTTGCCAAACAGTAAACGATCCTAAAAGACCATGCTGAAAATCCTGGATTGTACTGATGTAGCGCTTCCCTAGCCAGTGTTTTTCCCCATTGCTCTGTACCCTGAGAGGGAACACGTGAGTTTACCTGTTATTTCTGCTTATGTTCAAAAGGACAATTGTGCCATTAAGGACAGAAATGGTTCCTAAGGACAAAGGCAAGTTTGCATGCTTTCGGGGCGGGGGCGAGGGGGGGAAGAGGAGGGAGGAAAAAAGAGATTCACAGGATCATTTAGGCTGAAAAAGACCTTTAAGATCATCAAGTCCTACTGCTAACCCAGTGCTGCCAAGTCCACCACTAAACCATGACTCTAAGTGCCACATCTACAGAGGATATATTTCCCAGAACACTTCATAGTGAGTCACTTTATGACCTTTATGCATTATGTCAGCCCTACCTTGATGAAACAGCACTAACTCTATAGCTCCTGCCTCTTGCTTGTGGCTACACCAGCAGGTTGTGCTGAGGCTCAGGAATAAGGGCTAATTTCCACTTTCTGCTGGAATCCCAAGAGATTCAGGATCTTGCTTATGTGGCAAAACAGGAATGAGTTTTAGCAGTCACTTTACACCTGAGGTCATCTGAGCTTTACGAAGGAGGCATCTCTTTATTCTATTCTGCTAGTACACAGGTTAAGTTAGATATGCTCAGTAGCCGCTTAATAGCTTGGCAAAATTGAGCTAATTACTGATCAAATGACTGGCCACTTCGGGTTAGAACCATCATGTTGATTGTGTTAGTAACAGACTAAAAATTAATAGCTTTAGTATCTTCCTTGGCTTGAGAGACTGAATTAATAAATTAATACATCTCTAGAAGAGGTTTTCAACAGAGGCTGTACACTGGAGGTACACCAAATTACTTAAAATGGTGGAATTTGACCAGGAGAGGAGAATCCTGGCTCTAATCCAGATTTCCAGAACTATTTACACAAAGCACTGGGATAAATCGCAATGCTTCCTTCTACTGTTCAGAAGGGAGATACCTGGATGTGAGAAGGACCCAAAAGTTTTTCCACTTTCAAGGAAATAATTTTCTGAAGATAGAAACTAGCACCATCAAAACCCCTATATTGGATTTTGAATTGAAAGAGTGAGAAGTTGCCTGTACAAGAAAGGCAATTATATCCAGGAATGAAGGCCTGTAAGACTCCCAAGCTAACTTGACTTGCAGCTCAGGACTTCAGAAGTGGACCTCAGATTTGATGCAGAGAAGATTTCAAATTCATCTTCAGTCACTTCCTACCAGTGGCTAAGATTTTTTTTTTTCCTTCAAGAAATAATTTCTCAGATTTACAACTAATATGTCAAACAGTGCAATTTTGTGTAAAGATGTTAGAGGCATCTGAATATATGAAAACATCCATCCAATGACATAGTGACTGACTGATTGCTGTGAGTAGATGCCAATTCAAAAGACTGAGTACAATACCTGTTTATTCTACTGAGGACACCTTGAAAAATTATTTCCACTGGCATGCTTCTCTACAGTTCATAAATACATAGGTACCCCAAAAAGAACTTGATAGCAATGCGGAGGAATCATACCAGCATAACCATAATGATGGTTAACTGTAAAAAAAAAAAAAAAAACAAACCAAAACATAAAACAAAATAATAAAATATGTGTAGTACTGGGGAGATGGGTCTGCTGTCAGCTGGGATCTCTGATTCTCATATCAGCAATGCAAGGACTTGAGATGTAACGTTTAGTGCATAGAGAGAGCCAAATTATGACAGGAGAGACTAAGTCACTGCAATCCCTACCTACTAAATGAAAAATTTCATGGATGTCCAGAAAGATATACAATACAGCAGAAACCACAAGTTCTTTGTATTGGTGTTAGAGCATTGCAGTCATAAGGACACTCAGCACTCTTATGTACATGGTCATGAAAGGAAAACAAACAACAAAAAAAGGCTGTCACAATTATAATATCTGCCATAAAACTGTATCATCAGGACACTATTCAATAAAGAAGCCTGTACTAAAATACCAAACTTTAACGGTTTTTTTACTGTCATGAATACAGTTTGCACAAAATGCTGGTATTTAAGCCAGAGAAGAGAAGTTGGAAATAAACAATCACAAAAAATGTAATTATAAAAATTGCGAGCAAATACTTCCATTGACATCAGTAAGTTTTGTACAGGGTTATCGATTTTAGCTTACTGTTTACAACAGTGAATAGTCATAAGATAATGATCTGGAAGAACAGGGCTTTAAAAGTATTAAAAGCTGCTTCCAACAGAGATGCTCTTGACACCAGGACCCTTTTTTCATTTTTTTATCCCTATAGTAGAGGTGTCTACTGAGGACTTACACTCTTGTAAACTGTTGACAACTGCAGTAACACAGATCTACTGAGAATAACACTACATGGCTTACTTGGCAAACAAAACAGACCTGAAAGCAATTATGGGATCTACCAGAAGAAGCACAGAAAGAACAAGGTGCATCATCACAGGAAACTTGTTGCACCAGCTGCAGGAGTGACAAGTGGTTGGTCACATCTTTCAGAACACAAGATATTTGAATAGCATACCAGCCTTGGAAGTAATTTGAAACCACAGCCTATCCATGGCTTCAGGTGTAGTGATACAGAAGAAGAGAGGAGTTCAATTCCATTAAAACAAAAAAAGAATGAACTAAA
>VXBX01009900.1:174551-186783 GCA_013400415.1 Scytalopus superciliaris | reverse complement strand
TATATATATATATATATATATGATGCTAGCTTTGTGTAAGAAAAGTACAATCTGTCTTCCATGTGAATATGTAAGAGATCACATGTGTGAGCATCTACTTAGCAGGGTATGCCACTCAGATGGAAGATATAAAGGTCCTGTGCTTATTCAGGGATCATAATTCTAAAAAGTTATCTTTTAGAAATAAATACTTAGTGTACTGAGTATTAAGATGCCTGCCTGTATGAATGTGAGTAAGAACTGGAGAGACCTTCACTGTATTGATTAATCTTGATTATTGCTGTCCTCATATGACCTAAATTGCTCCCTTTACTGAGCAGGACACTGTAAGGTACAGTTGAATTAGAAAAAGCTGCAGTAGTAGAAATCTAAGTTTGTAAAATCAAGCTTGCTTCCTTTAGCCTGTGATGGCGAAATGGACAGCAGAAGAGAACATCTTACATTGGTTTGTTATACCAGAACATGCTAGTTTCAGCTCTCAGATCTTATCCAGGGCCACATTTGTGTTTCTACATAAAAGCGTATCCAAACAGCACCAGGTACAGATATTTCAAAAATAGCCTTTCAGTTTCTCTCTCATAGGCACATTACAAAACACACATTCATGTTGGATTTTAGTTTAAATACTTAGTCCAGGGTAAAGTAGGAACACCTTTCAAATATCAGAAAAGAATTAGAAGAAATGACCCTTCCCCCACATTTGACATATTTTACTAGAGTAACATTCAATACATTCCTTCCAAAGTGGAAAACAGACTAAATTAAATGCTAAGAAAGCAAGGAAGTAGCAATAATGTATTTCAGTATTATGGATATTGTGATCATATGTGTGGGACAACAAATAACCAACCAACAAATATTCTTAAGTATTCAGCTTAACCAAAATTGTATATACAACCTAGAATACATGATGTATGCCTACAATTCCCTACAGGTACTTTTTCATTTTGAAATGACCATAATCTAATCTAATAGTTCTTAGTCACAGACTACATTTGATTAAAACCAAAATAAATTTAAGAATATATCTGTAAACATATTTAAAACTATTTGTATAAATGGTATTCTGGACATTTGTACTGCTTATTTCTTTTATTACCATAATGAGTACAATGTAAGATTAAATTTTCTGATTTTGTTAGGAAAATCATTTCCAGAATCTACAAAGCTTTGTCATTAAAAACTGCTTTATGTATGAATGCAAGTCCTAAGCCATATTCTGAAAATAAACCAAAAAAGACAACCAGTACTGCACAGAGGAAGTACACTGAAATACAAAAATTTTCCATCCCTTCCAGAGCATTAGTTCAGTATAAATACTTAAATATTTAACATTTAAAAGATAGAGAGCTAGTTAGTTGTGTCATGCAACATCAGAACTGCAAATATCTTTTTCAGGAATATCTCTTATGTTCACAGGTCCATGAACAAAATAGCATATCCCTCCTTACACTGTCCTTTTGTCAGACGCAAGAAAAAACTGTATTACTCAGCAATTACAGAATACATTTAAATTAAATATGACAACATAGCTAGGAAATGAGAAAGGGATAAAAGCTGGTAAAAAAAAAAGTCTTATAATGAAGACTCTAGTTCTAATGACTAAGTGATACAATATCTGAAGCCATTTCCAGCTTACTGAGATTTTTATTCTTTTACATAGAAAGAGAGCAAGTGAGAAGGGGAGGGGACCAGGGGAAGAAGAATCTGTGGTCTGTAAATGATCAGCACAAAAAATAAATTATGGTCAAGTAACTGAACTTTTCTGATGTGTAAATTGAATCATTCCCACACGCTGGTGTTTTATAATTAAAAGACCCTTTTCACTGTGGGAAATTTTACTGAATTTTGTATTAAAAGAAGAAACAAACCATCAATCAGGAGGAGGTAGGAGAACTCAAAGAGCTCAACCTATTAAGCTTGAAGAGCATAGTCGAATTCTGAATGACTTGCTCTTGGAAACTGTAGCTCTTTTAAGGCAGCTACTGTACAAACATTAATGAGCAGAACGCATTTCTGATCACCGTTCTAAAATCTTTTGTAGTCATATAGAAGACCACACTTTTCATTTGGTGTCACAAAATGCTGAATATGGTTGAAAATGGACCCTTTTGTGAGGTTCACAAGCTATAAATTATTTGGCTTTGGTTACCATTGAGAAAAATCACTGAGCTAAAAATTAAAGGAAGAAAACCCAAACTCCATGTACTTGTTCAATACAGTACAGTTGCTATGTAAGTACTGATCAGACAGATTAAGGTTTGCTCACAGCCAGATTGCTGTCAAATTCAAACATTTCTGGGTGGACACCAGTTCAGAGCTCTGGTACCTTACGTGCTTTCAGCTGAGTTGAGGTCATGGCTACAAATTACATTTGCAAATTATTAAACTAAAGAGGACCATCATTACAAAGTATCACAATGCGGCATTCATAGGCAGCAGTAATTTCTTGAGGAACCTTGAGAGTGCTCACAAGAGACTTAATAGGTAATTTTAAGAATTTTAATATTTATTAAATTATGTTTTACTCTTGGTGAGCCTGGTACCAGGGCAGAGAATTTATCACCCTGGATATTCCTTCTTGAACAAAACATTTATATCTGTTCAAGTTTGTGCTCCGTGAATTTATCTCATTTTATATTTTGACCTGCACTCTTACTGCAACAGCAATAAATTAGATACAGCAGTATAAATTATTGATAATGAGCAAGTCAGTAGAAAAGTGTATATTGACCACATACAGGCCTATTGCAATTTTGTAGTTTGGTGTATTCTGCCCACTAGACAGTGGGGTGTAATTTTAAAAACACCAATACAACACATAGGTCCCACCAGGACTTCGGGCTGTAGGATATTTCATCTTACCTTCAGCTTTCTATGTGATGTTGTGTGAATGAGTCTCCAAAGAGCCAGGAATCTGCAATGAGAACAGATTATGAAGAATTTGGTCATCAAATGTTTTTATAATTGTTATTTATTATTACTGAATACCACAGTAGCTTCAAAAATCAAAACAGGACATGATAGATGGTATCTTTTTTTCCCCACCATTATTTTCCTCTTTGCATTGTGATATATGATGTGTTCATAAACTGTGTATCTTTCCTAATGTCTAAATGAGATGCAGATTATCTGTAATAAAATATTTATTATAGTCACTGCTGGACTGACATGTTACTGCACTGTAAAATGCAATTTTATTTCTCTGAACCATATGGAAGTGTTGATTGTATGTTGAGTACTAAATGTAAAAATGACATTTTAGAGATCTATGTTCATTGTACCTCATTTACTTTCACATATGATTCCTTCAGGTCACACATGAAAATGTTCTTTCCTTTCTGCCACTGTGGAAAACGGATCATGTGTCCTAAAAATTCAACATAAATTTTAAGAGAAAGGTCTTGCTACCTTCAGTGCAGCAGAGAAGAATTTTCAATTGCAGCTTAGCAATTCTGTTGATGCATGAACTAGTAAATATATTATAAATCCCCCTGCCATAGCTTTACAAAGTCAACGTATTCAACAGTAATAAACATAAAACATGTAGAAAAGATAATGATTATTTTTTAAGGAAAACCAAACCTAATGGGACTTAGAATATATACAAAGAGCTATTTTCAGATAGTATTTTTCACAAGTATTGCAAGCTTAGAGTGTTCTGAAGTAAATTATAAAATGATTTTTTGTTTTAATAAACAGGAATTTGGGACTATTTCACATATAAACACCGAGCTTTAATAAATTAAATGGATACATGGAATAAAGCCTTTGCCAATGACAAAAGTATCAGAAAATCTTGTTTTGTTCTTATCTTTCTTACATTCCAATTATGTTCACATTGTACTGTCTGCCAAAAGGGGAAGGAAAAAAAGTACATGTCATGAACTGAACAACCACAATTTTTTGTTGCTAGAACTCCTCTTCAAACAAGAATCCAAACAGCCTACACAGTTTTTCTCTGAGCTTTTAATGAAGTTGTGATTTTGAAAGTGATAATAATAACAATTTATGATGATGGACGGAATGTGAAAAAAAATGCACACTTCCTGTATTTGTGTAAATACTTTTTCCCCATGAGAAAATGCTTTCATTTCACTGTGCTTTCAGCATTTTAAAAATGTGGTGTGAAGGAGCATTTCTCCAGTGGGTTTTCTTAATTTATTTTTATTTCAAGCAAAATAGGTCAAGTGTAAAAGCTCATTTTCTTGGATCTTTTGTTTTTAAAGGTATGTGTTAGACTAACTGATCAAAGAAATAAATGAGGAGGTATCAATATGATCCAAATAATAGTAACGTAATGTACTTGTTTTGGCTGGAATGGTTAATTTTCTTCACAGTAGTCAGTATGTGTCTGTGTTATGGATTTGTGACCAAAGCAGTATTGATGTCACAGGGCTGTTTTCAGGGTGGTGAGTGCACACACACTCTCAAGGCCTTCTCTGCTCTCATACTGTTCTTAGCTATGATTTTACAACTATCAATAAAAGAAACTTAAATTCAAGGAAAAGCATGAAGCTTTATATTTTTGCTCTCTTCAATATTTCCTCTTTCTAGATTTAGGTGATCTAGTGCTCAAATTTCTTCCCTTCATGGTTTCATTTCTTAGGTGTCTAACTGTCCTCATTCACTTAATGAGCATTTCTGAATATATTCTTAGCATTGCACACTTGAAAGTCAGGCTTGGTGACACTTACTGCCAACATATTTAACTCCCTTTGATGCTCTGATCTTCATTTACTGGAGCATGATCAAAGAGTGCTGCCCTCAGAAACATGGGAACTGAAAATAGCAGCCAAAGTCCAACAAATAGCAACAGAGGCTCATCCCTGATCAGCTCTTTCTGAGGTGCTCAGATGTGGAATTCTTCCAGTTTCACCTGATTCAGTCCAATTAATTAGTCTGCTAGTTTTAATGGGAAATGTAATCTTAGGCAGAGGGGTTGTGATCAGGAATTCTAAAACTAAAAAATTGACTGTCAATCTATAGCAGCCCGTCTCATGCACAAGCTCTCACAATAGACCTAGGACAAGTGTCCCAGCATCACAGAAGACACATGTAAGAAAAGGAAGAGGAAGTTATTGTTATCACAATTTATAAATTGCCAATCTTCTACAAGAAAACTAAAATTACATTCAATTATTCCTAACTGGCTCCTGGAAGAAGACAACAAAATCATAAAACACAACCCTAGGCCAGACAACATCTGCCTTGCCTCAGCTGCCTTTCCAGGACAAGACACACAGAGTTAGATAGATGATGGCATCAGTTTCCAGCAATCAACTAGAGATAGTGATTGTTTCTTATCACCCACACTAAGTCAGTGGAATATTTATTACACGTTCTGAGATGGAACCTTTTATCCCACAGGCAAAGTGCTAAATAGAAGAAATGGTAAAACATCAATGTTATTTGATGTAAAAAAATGAATCAAAAAAATCTTATAAAACTTTACTGCTGCCTGCCAGATAAAACACTGAAATGATCCAGCATATCCTATCTGTTTTACTGTCAACTTGAAAGGTGTACCAGCTTGGAACTTGAGTGATTATATTGTTGTATTAACATCTATGAGAAAGCATACATTGATTTGAATTGGGGAAGAATACCTTGCACACCAGAAAAGCAGTTTTCATTTTCAGGACACTGAACTGCAACTTCATTCTCTTTTGCCCAGTTATGTTGAGACGGTAAAAATGGGTAGTGAGTTTTTCCACACAAACATTCTTTCTCCACCTCTTTTGGTAAGAACTCTTGAAAACCCTATGAATAATGGCTCAAGTGTTTGTAAATCAAGGAACTAGCATAAGGTAGAGTTAATGTTGCTATCCAACAAACTACAATTTATGGCACAGAAACTAGGAAGGTAAATAAAATGGGACCCTCCACATAGGATTTCAGTACAAGTTAGTAGGAACAGAATGGATAGCACTAGACATTGACCACCAATGCAAAGAAGCAACCTAGCTACTTCTGTGAATAGTCCTTTATTATAAGTTGTATTTAAGCCATGTTCCTAGACACAGTTGGAAAAGGTCCTTAGCCAAAGATCATGTAGGGAATTTTTATTTGCTAGTTTATTGAGTTGAATCATTGGCACAAATGATTCAAAGTTCTTAGTAACAAATGCATTAGAAACAGCCAAAAGTTGCAGTTCTGCGGAGAATAAATAATGCCTGATTCTCAGCATCACCCTCATTCACCCTACTGTGGTAAGCAACAGTCTGTTACCATAATCACAGTGATGCCAGGAACCAGGGACCATGATGTTTGTACTAAGAATAGAGGCCGTGATATAAACAGCTCTGCAAAACTGAAAGACACAGTGAGAACTTCAGGTCCAGGAAAATCCACCCAGGTAAAATTAATGTAAAACATACAATGAGAGTTAAAAAATACAGATAGACATTCTGTGTAATGTGCTCTATGAAGACCCTGCTTGAGCAGGGAGGTTGGACCAGATGACCCACTTTGGCCTCTTCCAACTTTACGCAGTCTGTGACAAATATATATGTATGTATAAAACTATAGTCATAGTTTATATGGAACAAACATACATAGAAAACTATGCATAAAATACTACAGTTATGTATAACTACTTATTTATGTGTTTATATTTGTATAAATCTATAGTTTTATATATCTTCAATGATATATAACTAAATATGTAATTGTTCAGTACAAAACTTTTACACTGTTGCTTGTGTGAAAAAACAAGCATATTCTATTAGACATATTTTATAACCTTGTCACAGCAAACCCTGTTAACATAACTGTATGCTAGTAATAAAGATTTACCTCCTTCTACACAAACCCACATTTTTTATTTAATTGTATCTATGTGGTCTCTAGGGAACCTCAACATGCTGTTAATTAATTTGGTTACTAACAGTGATGTGCATTCACTAGAGCTCATGGCACTAAATTTGAACAGCTTTGAAAGACAACCTTGGAATATGTAACATTTTAATCTTAAAGTGTCATTACTTATAAACTATGTACTTCAGCTCATGAATGACTTGGTTTTTTTTTTTTTGTTTTTTTTTTTTGTTGAAGGTTGTTTTGTGCATTTTCTATGTCTGTGATATCCTTTTTCACAGAACAGATTCTTAACGTATTATTTTCATGTTCACAGTGTTACTGGTAAAACCTGCTGAGATGCTATAAAGATGCCAGTTACCTGTCATACATGCTTAAAATAATTGGTATCACAGGAAAAGTAACACAAGAGGAAGCAGCATTAAAGACCAGGTCTCTCTGTGATATAATGCAGAACATATGTTAAAAATATGTGTAATAATTAGAGCACTGTGCATCCCTTTGCATATCAAACCTGCCACTGCTGAAACTATTTGTTATATGAAGTTCATGCTATGACTACTGGCTCTTTTGAACAAAAGACCACTTTTGTTCAGTTATGTGTTCACCCATACCATGAACCTTTTTCAACTTCACATTATCACACACAAACAGGAAACCACATTACACCTTTGCTATGAAATATGTACTGCATTTTTTCTTAATAGAGAGAAGGAGTAAAGCATGAGAAAAAGGATGGATAAAGATATAAGAATTTAAGAGCAACTGGGGTATTTCATCGCTTAACTTATTTAGAACAAGACTACATTAATTTTTACACCTTTATTAACTTTTCAACAAAGCTTTGAATAAGCATTAACCAACAAAGTACCTTATCTTTTCAACACAGATGTATTTCTTAAACAGAAGAATACAATTAATTTTACTGCTGACAGAACTATGAAAAATTTAACCTATCTAGTAAGGTTCTATATTCAAAAGTATGAATATATATTCTTGAAAAGCCAAAAGCTGACTGCATATATGAAGGCAAATTAAGTAATATAAAGACTACATCTCTACATTTAATTTAGATTGTTTATTATGATTATTATTATATGTATAGACATCTTCTGCCCTTCCCATAGTTCTGTATGTTTAGATCACGATAAACATTCAGATGAAACCAAGAATGGGCAATGTGCATGGAATAACATGACAGGCATAGATGATCATAGGTTGCTGAATGCTTAACAGGATAAATTTTGGCAGTTCTGAGAGAACATATTTGAAAGCCAGTTGCCAGATAATTTTAGTATTCAGAACTGTACTGTCTAAACTCTCAAATTATTGTTAATTAAATGGAGTCTGCCTTTTAAAGAAACTATTTCCTCACTGATGAATCAAATAATTACTCTTTTAATAAGTTTTGAGATTAAATTATGGTCCAGCAAAAAGTAGTGTTTCTAAGAAGAGACAAGAAGATGCTGAAAATTATTGGTTTTCAATACCAGGACCTCTGCTATCAAACCACAATACTGATCCCAGCCCAAGCATGCAAAATTTTTAAGTGGTTTTGGCTCCCTCATTCCAGTTGCCCACATCAATGAAAGTGGTTCATAGATTTCACCAGCTCCCATATTTAAATCAGACATGTGAACATACAGTAGTTAATTCAGACTCTAAAACGCTGTCTGAAAATGTCAAATCCTCTCCTTTACCTCCAAATTCACAAGTCGTATAATTTCTCTGTTACGCTTTATCTATGTATGTGTCATGTGTGATATCTAGTTAACTATTTCTATTGAACTGATAAATTGTAATGAACTACAAATTCACTTAATTTAATTTGTGTCGTATTTCCACCAACTCTGCAAGTTCTGCAGAAACGTAACCACTGTCTGGTAGTTGATCAGGGTAGCATTAGGTAAATTGTAATTAAAGCAGAACATTCAGCCAAAACTGTTGTAATGCATTTTGGAAGTAACATCAAAGTGTTAAATAAAAATTGATAGAATAGAATGTAATTTATTCTTTTCAAAGGTTTCTTGCAATGGATGTCACGGAAGTAATATCCAGTTTTGAATATGCAAAGTCAAAAGAGACCTTGTTCACTAAAACTAAAGAAAAATCACCCTAGGCTACACCTGCATATGGTTTTGGATGCATTGTCCTTTGCACTTCTTTTTATTTTTGATGTCTTTTTAGAAAGGTGTAAACCAGGGAGGATGAGAAAAGAGGGGCTAAGCCTTTAAAGGTTTTGACTGTTTGCTCTTCAACACCTATAACTGGATTTAGTTAAAAAACCCAAGTGAAATACTTAAAAAGCTTATGCTGAACTACAAACATTTGCCTCAAGCATACATTTTTTTGTCATACTTTCTGATAGTACTTTGCAAGGATGTAATTTTTGTCTCCAGATTACTTTGGAAGTTTTGAATAGAACATGTAAAAGAGGGTAGGCCTTTAAATCCAAGAGCGCTTTGGGGGAAACCAGTGCTCCAGACAAATATAGTTACTGATAGAAAACAGTGGTATATAACTGCCCTTGTCAACCTTGAACACTTAGTGACTAAATATCAGGAAAAAAAAAAGTCAATATTACACCAACTGTGCACTTAACTATGGTGTTTCTGTGTTCAGGTGGGGAACACAAAAATCAATTAATTGTGTGAGAGATACAATCCTTTCAGAATTCAGTCAATGCACTGATTTATTAATGCTATTGATTACACTGAACTAAATATGTAATATGAATACCTGCCATGTCAAAATGTAGCTCACAGTTTCCAGTTTAAATATTTGATTTTCTTCTTTATCTTTCTTTATCCTTGAGACCAATTCTACTAATATAAATTGAAATTCTGTGAAAAGATCTATGGCAGTTATATCTCTCCAAGTCTGCAGAAAAGTGCTTGGTATTGCCTTTTACTTTCATACTTAAATATTTATACACAGAAACCCCTTTTCTAAGATCTGAAACAAGATGGACACAAAATATAACTGCAATTAGAGATATGCTGAGCTTCCAGAAAAAATATGTCTAGAGACTAAGTCATGAAGAATACCTGCTGATTTCTGGGTAGTGTAGGTAGTTAACTCACCTGCATGCTGTGCATCTAGTTACTGTTTGTATTTCACTGGAGAGATCCATTACCCATATCAATAGTGGGCAACCAATTATAACCAGAACATATTACTTCAACTATCATAATATATTAAGTTGCAAGTGGCAGATCATGAAGATGATCTACGATAATTAGAGCAAATTGACAGCAAGTTATGTATGTGTGTTATTCCTCAGAAAACAACATTATGTGCAAAAATCAACATTCACTGACACATTAGGCAGGCTGGAGTCTTCACCTTCCTCCTGCAGTTTGCACTGACAAGAACATTGAAGACCAACTCTCATGGTTTACACCAAAGGACTAATGCTTCTGCTTATGAACTATGATTTTTACTGGCAGAGTAAAAATGGCATATATACTTTGTCTTACCCTAAAGATGTACACGTTATCATGAGTAAAATACCAATAGAAAAGAAGACAAAATATAATGGTTGTCTCAGTGCAAAATTTATGTATTCTGAAAAAGTTCTCGCTGACTAATTTATGGGGTTTTATTGGTCTGAATTGTTTAAGAAGTTCATGTTTCCTGTAAAAGCAAGCAAAATCTGATTAATTTTTTTTTTTTTTAAATATAGACTCAAGTAATACAGGCAAAAATGAACAAGTTCAGCTGGAATGTGGGAAAACAATGATAAGGTCTCCTGTTACATATACATACAGAATTTGAAACGTAATACAGGCGTCTATGCATTAAAGTATACAGCATATACATTGCCAACAAAGCAATTACAGTGAGGCAATCTCTACTAATTCAAATGAGGGTGGTTGGATGCTGGAACAAGCACTCCAGAGAAGTGGTCACACACCAAGCCTGACAGAGTTCAAGAAGCCTTTGGATGATACTCTTGGGCACATGGTGTGGCTCTTGGGAATGGTCTTGTTCAGGGCCAGAAGCTGGGCTCAGTGATCCTTGTGGGTCCCTTCCAACTTGGCATTTTCTGTGATTCTGTGAAACTGAGCTCTATCATCATCACTAAACTAATCAAGGTGGATATAGTGAAGTCCCATCACAAAGATCTTGTATATCTTATCTTCCTTCAGACAAGATATTCTTGTAACTAAAGGTAGATAATTTAATCTTGCAGATTTTCTGACCTTTTTTTGTTAGTATTATCAAAAATAAGCAAGGGCATTTGAAGAAATGGAGCTTGATTTCTGCATGATCCTTTTATGATCATTTGGATTTGTGGTATTTTCAAAAGATAAAAGAACTATTGTGCCATGGCATAAATGGCATGGCATTCCATTTCATCTTTCATGCAGAAAGATAGCATTGCTTCATATACATTATCAGTTTGATTCTCCATTGATATTAATGAAAGTTGTTCTACTCATCTGAATTAGCTGCTCAGATACCATCTATATAATAATATGTAGGACTTCCAGAGAAGTTCTGAAAATGTCACAACTCCACCAAATTTAAAACTCACACAAAAAAAAGGGGTGCCACACAGTACTTGCAGTCTGAAAACTGGTGTTTAGGACATAGGTGACACTAGAAAGTGAAATGAATAGAAGTTTGAAGGATCAAAATTTAGACAGTTTTAACATAGCTGTGTAGTAATGTGGAAGAATTTTATGTAACTACCAAGGTTTCAAGTAAATTTCATATAATCATAGAACGCACTGGGTTTTGGAAGGGATTTCAAAGATAATCTAGTCAGAAACCCCATGCCATGGGAAGAGATCCCATTCCTTTGATTAAGTTGCTCAGGGTCCCATCCAACCTGGCCTTAAACATAGCCTACCTTATCATGATGACTTTTAAAATATATTCTTTATGACATTAAGAGCAAGCAAATAAAGATTACTTATCTCATGACAATTGCATAGCATTTCAGTGTCAGGGTAGCAATTCTGCATCACTGGAATTTACCATTTCTCAACTCAACATTACTAATTGAGGGTACTTTAAAAGGTGCATCATTACTGTGACTCCTTTATTAGAAAGATTTCTGGGGATTTCTCTGGAAACAGGTAATTCAAGAGTCCTCCCTGATGAGCTACCTGTTCATCAGGTAGAGCTATTTATTTGAAACAACAGATGTGAATGGTAAACAGAAGAGGAATGTGTGAAATGGTGTCAATAAATACACTATGTGGGAATAAATATCCCTTTCTACACATTCAAAACAGTGGATTCTAAATTCTACTTCACAAAAGAATATGGGAGTCATTGTGACTAGTGCTCTAAGTGCACCAGCTTTCAACCTCAGTCAAAAAAAGCAGCATTAGAACATTAAAAATTATTAGGGAAAAAGAAAACACAGCAGGAAACTTTTTTTTTAAAGCAATAAATCCAT
>VXBX01009900.1:134503-170439 GCA_013400415.1 Scytalopus superciliaris | reverse complement strand
AAAAAAAAAAAAAAGGCAGTCTTACATTTGCTACATACAAATACTTTTTCTACTAGGAATTCCTTATAGTCACATTGAATGTAATTTCATTCCATGACTGTAAAATAATTTTAGAGTTTATACAGAAGCTTGTTACCTATTTTTAAAGGAGTTTATCAGTTATTCCCCAGGATACAGTTCTCTGGTTCTCTTCAAATGAATGTAAATGCTTAAGAATGGGAAGAGAGTTCAACTTATTTTAACAGTATCCAAAATGAAGTTGAAATTTCTTATTCTCAAATGAATCAGTGGAATTAGGGGTTGATTCTGCAGTGTTTGGTATTGACTCATAATGAAATTCTGTGCTTTTCCTAGGAATTTCTATCAAAAGTGAAGTTTTAATTTCTAAAGAACCTCAGACACTTTTCAAGCTCTCAAATCTGTACAGCTTTAAGACACATGCACGGCTATTTTCACTGTCATAAATGTATATGTAATCCCATTCTGAGCATTCTTTATAGCTTATTGATTTTTAGACTGTGTGGCGATTCTGGTTTAAAATTGAACTACCCATCCAGTAACATAAATCAGACATTAATTTGTCTTTTGTATACTGCAAAACGTTCACATTGAGCATTAAATGTATTTGGAAAAGCAAGGAGCAAATCACAGTTTAATCTGATAAAATTATGCTAATGGTTTGGCTTCTCACATTTTGTGTAAGGGAAATTGACAGAATTCAAAACCAGCCCTGTAGGAATGCTCTCAAAACACTGGACATACCTTTGCAAACTCTATTAGATCAGCAGAGAATATTTTTGAAGATGGTACAGTGGAGAAGTTTTGTTGTTAAAACTTCACACATCCAGATTGCAGAGAGCTTTGTGATGACACACCAGAAACTCAAGCACTTCCTCAATAGACTGATTTATGTCTCCAAAGGCAATTCCAAACACCTGGATTAGGAGCTTTCCTCTTGCTATCAATTACACAGGTCCCCTAATTACAACAGGAGGTGTAAGCACTTAATTTTGTATTTAAATTAGAAAGCTGAGCCTAAATCTTAAAGACATCAACCTGTTGATGACACCCTTGTAATTTGTTCTTAATATCACTTGAAGACTAACATTTTTTCATGGCTATTCTATTGTTTGGATGTTAGAGGCAAAAGTAACTTTTCCAGGAATTAATTAATTTGTTATGTCCAAAACAAATTTCCTTTTTACAACACAACCTAAAATGTCGTTGTCTCTTATTTAATTACCAGTTAATTAACCAAAGTACAATTGCTTTACATTTCGAAAAAATACTAAACATTCTATCATTCAGTAAGCTTGTTTCTGACAACCAAACAGAAGAGAGAGAATATGGACAGGGAAAATCTAAGTGCAGAATTCCAGATAGTAGTCTCTTAAAAGATTTTTAATGACTGAAGTTTAACATCTGTAGTCAGAAAAATAAAAAAACCTAACCAACATTCCCCCTTCCCCCTCCCCAATAAAACCTTATCAACATGCCTATTAAGACAATGAGAAAAAAAACTAATTAAAGTAAATTAGCTTAATGTGCACAGGCTGGATAAAGACAGATCACTTTTAAAAATCCAAGAAGATAATGGTACCCATTTGGGATATGTTTTTGGCATTTTTCATATAAATTGGACAGTTTTAGAGGATAAATATGGTAGAGAAGTCTTTACAGGCAATTATGTCTTTACAGTGCTGGTGGCTGACATCATAAAAGTATAATTTTAATTGCTATTAATTGTGTTAAGTCTACTTTTATTGAATACTTAATGCCATCTCTGACAGTTGTAGTAATTTATGTACTTTAATGAAACTTCTTAGTAGAAGTTTGGACTTAAAGGGTCATTTACACCATGTTCGAAATAAAGCATTTTATCAGCTAGAGAAGTGCAGGTTATAAAGACACTGACTGTTTCCTTCTCAAGATTTATTCATTTTCATTAGCCTTATATGGATGACTAGAACACCAATTTCTGTCTCATGTTTTAAATGTATCAGAATTTACTAAATATTATTATAAGAAACTGTTACTGCACAATTTTCCAGTATGAAGCAGCCTCTCTGTTTGATCAGGACATTGAATTAAGATAAGCTGATGAATGACTATATGACACCAATTCACATTAATATTACGCCATTTGGGAATACAGAATGGGTAAAATAAAACCATGAAATCTCTGGCATTCAGCTACAAAACCACTCATGATTTTAACTGAATAGGGTTATCTGCTAGAAGAGCTTGACCTGAAGGCTTGCAAATAGATAAAATAGCAGAAGAAATGCAAAATAGTGCAGATTTACTGAAGAAGTATTTGAAAACACAATTTTGTGTACTGCAGAGAAAAAAGTGTTATTGGCCCTGAGATAGCTCAGTTGGTTAGAGCATGGTGCTAATAACACCAAGGTTGCGGGTTTGATCCTGATATGGGCTATCCACTTAGGAGCTACAATCCATGATCCTTGTGGGGACCCTTCCAACTCAGAGTATTATGTGAAATCTGTGACTTTACATTTCTGTACTAAAATTCACATTGCTATACTGCCAATAGTTGCAGGTCTTCACTGCTATTGTGATGAACACTGTTAAATTACAAGAAATTATTTTATCTCTATCAGTATTAGTTTCAATATTTGTGAATTAGTAATTGCCAGTTACACTAATGGGACAATATATCTATTATTGCTTTTCTGTCAGTTTTCATGCCTATTTAAATTATAGCAGCATTATATATATTTAAAAAAAAATAATTATTGAATGGGTTAGGAATGTACCTCAAGGATTTCCCAGGCTCTTTGGAAATCCTAGCCTGCTGTCTGAACTGTGCAAGGCTTACTTAATATAAGAGGCTACCAAAAAAGAAAAAAGAGTAAAATTAGGCAAAACGTACCTCTTTTTTTTTTTCTCTTTCTTTTGGCTCAGCTATCACTGGGCATTACAGTTAAGGTGATGCCCAAGAATGGGTCTTGTAGCAGAGGTTTTTAAAGAACTGTGGCCTGAGGTCTTTGTGTGTTAGTTCCAAAGATATAGAAGAGTCAAATACAGCTGCTGCCTATCCATCATCATCAGTTTCACTTTGTTATAGCTGAATCATGTAAATCAAGTCAGAGGTGTTAAAACTGGGATTTAGCAGTCTTGAAGGTGAGGTTACTGTCTTTGTAATTTGGTCCTTGTTGCAAAATTTTGTGAAATTCTCAGTTAATTTTTAGACAACTAAGGAATGGATATCTGTTGCTTTTGTTAAAAAAAAATAAAACAACAACAAAAAACCAGCAAAACAATAAACCAGAAAACATTAGAACATTTGAAAGCGAAAAACTTCTAAAAGTGGTTTTAATCTGAAAGCCAAAGGAAATTTATATTATTTTAGATTTTAAAATATTTTAATGCTTATTACAATATTAGCAACAGATAACTTGAGAGCAATACTTTTTAAATATGACAAATATTCTACATTTTTCATGACCTATGGTTGATTGCTTTATAGATATATCTTTCTACACAATATGTGCATCTGATGTGGGTGACGTCACTTAGTGCAGAGTAGTTTCTAAGATTTGCATGAAACCAGAATGCTTGATGATGTAAAAAACCTAGCTCTAGGAATACTCCATTTTAAGGTGACTCTAACAGAAAAGGGCTATTTCGGCTTTTCAGTAAGAATTTTCATTTCTCTGTGAGTTATTTAATGATTCAAGAGTTCTATTTGCATTTAAAGTTTTTGATTCCCAATTTATCCAGGATACCAGTTAGTTTTGCTTTTTTTGTCCACATCCAAACACATTTTTACCCGAAGACATCCTATAAGAAGAAAGACGCCTGCAGATCACATCAAATTTCCTATTGTTGAACTGCTTTATTAGTAATATGGTAGTTGTCCTCATGTTAGTAGAGTGAACATTAAAGTAGAATAAGACCGTGTTTTTGTAACACGTAAGGAACAACATTTAATAAGAAATTTCAATTTGCTTCAAATGTTTTTATGTTATTTGAGCAGAAGTTTTATTTGAACAAAGTCTGCTTTCTCCAAACAACATAAAACAAATTTGACAGAAATAGAGCAGACTGACTATTATTAAACCTGTCCTCTTCTTTCCTATCTCCAAGAATATTTCCATAATTTTCTCTCTTCTCTACTCCATTTTCAGCCTCTACTCTCTTTTCCTTTTTTCCTCAAAGTTTCTCTGCTTGCATTTCAGTAATGTATTTATATATAATGTATATTTTTCATTTAATAGCTCTCAATTTATTTACTATTTATCAAGCATTTTTATGAAACATCTTTTTTTCTATAAAGCAGTCTTTCAGATAAGAGCCTATTGGGTCTCTTAGGTAATACTGAAGTTAATGCTTTTTTGACTAAATATTTTTATATTATAAATAGCAGAAACTACACTATTTTCCTGTAAATTATCAGAGCTGAAATCTCCATTGATTCTAGGAAGTTATAAATTTTTTTGTATGTCTTTACATCATGATCAGTTTGGATAATAGAATTAAAAAATATATTTATAAAAATTTGATTTCATGACATATTATAGGCAGAAAATCAAATGTAAAATAAAATCTGTGCTAATCAGCATCAAGTTTCTGTCTTGGAAAATACAAATCTGCACACTTTCAGTACAAATGCAGTCAGAATTATGAGAAGGAAACAAGATGCCTGTGAAGATGACAGATGAATTTCCTCTTGCAGCCTTAATAAATTAATTAGGTTTTGATCAACTCTATGGATCACAATTCACTCTCTCTTCTCATATCTATCAAAAGAAAATGTCCTCAACAAAATGAATATATCCTATCCTCAGCATTTAAAATTTCTCATAATGGATTCGGGATTCACATTAACACAAAGGACAAAACTAAGTGGTGAAAGAAATGTATACACAGCCAACAGCCTTGCAAATAAGTTTTAGAAATAGATATTCAGAAAAAGCTATTCTCAAGCTCTAACATTTATTCTATTTAACTTCTCCCTGGGAATACTCCATCGTTTATTACAAAGTATTGGAAGTAGATAAATCCAACTTTTGACCTTCTAGTTCAATTAGTGTCTCAATTTATGAATAACTTTACTGAATCAAATGGAATTACATTGAAATAGGTGTAAATGAAAGGAGAATCAAATAGTGTATTTATAACCTCCACAGTAAAAACCAATAAATTAATGTCAAGGTCACAAATATTGCTGGAAATTATAAAAGCTGAATGATCTCAGTCATGGGATTTTGTGTGTTTCATGGATTTTATTGCAAAAAAATACAGGTAGACAATCAAGTATGTTTTACATACAAGAGAAGGAATAGGACGGGAGAACATGAGAGAAAAACATTCTCTAAGGGACTTGACAGAATGGGAATGACAAGGGAACTGGTGAAAGACCAAAATAGAGTACAGAAAAGTGAGAAAGGATTAAAGGGAGCCCAAGACATTTTGTGAGGATCACAGAAACATGAATGGGGTGAGACTGAGGAGATGTAGAGTGGCCACAAGTAGTATTTTATTGGCAGTAAAAATGTACCAGCGATAAAACCAGAAAATGTGACAGAAAATGAACTAAATACAAAAATGTGGGTCAGTTGATTGTAAAGGCCTGTCTGAAACACTTTAATGGGGAAGAAAGAGGAACTCAGGAATGACTAAGTCTATATCCGAGGTTCCTTAAAGCAGTGGGGGACTACTCCATTCTTAACACACTCCATTGAGTTTTTGATTTCTAGAATATACAGGGTGCGACAGTGGAATGCAGAGAAAAGTTCCTTATATAGAGACATTCACTGCAACACAGCTATGACTTTATTTTTCAGATGGAGAGGGAAATAGAGCAGAGTTTCAGGAAGGTATCTTGATCCCAGTGGATGTTCACCAACAGACAAGAAGAGGTACATTGAAAACAAACCACCTAAATCCATTCAAATGTTTAACTGAAAGTATAATTGCTCTCCTCCTTTTTTTTTCCACTCAATTTCCAAGACAGGTTTGACTCATATTTGAACTATAGATGACTACATTAAAGTACTTGTGCTTGAAAGTATAATTGCTCTCTACATTGCAGACAGACTATTTACAACTGCAGGGTGCAAAACGTGGTCCCACTTCCTTCCCTGTGCTCTCCAGTTACCTACTGCAGATCTCACAGGACCCAGACCAGACCTGACTTATTTTACTGTGCTTATTCTTAGCTATATAGCCATTAGGTCATTCAGTCTCTACATGACAAAATCATCAAAGAAGACATTATTCAGTATTAGGCAATAAAAAGTAAAATTAGAAGAATACTCAAACCCATCATGTTTACTCTTTCTTATGTTTAAACTCTCTAGGAAGCAGAAAGAAAATGTACCTTTTCTCTTTGTCCATTCTTGAAAAGCCTGTCAAAGAATAGAGCTGAATCTTTAAAAATATTGAGATAAACATCTATAATAATGGTAAAAAAACCCAAGCTATCATGTATCTTCTGTGAAGCACAAAAGCTTAGTACATGATTTAAATGCTTTCTCATTGCTTTACAGGTGTCATTTTTTGATTTTGCAATATTCAAAGCATTTCAGTATTTATAATTTTTTATTTTCAAAATTTTTCTCCCATAATATTTTCACTTTCAAGACTCGTGAGTGCAACCACTTGTTGCCACATTTATATGGGCAATTGCTACTAACAGATGGATTACTCTGAAGAGAAAAAAAAGCAGTATTCTTGCTTCTAGGACTGACACCTGTAACAGAGGCAGTTCACAGGGTAGAAATGCGCCTTCCAAGACACCTAACTCCTAGAAAGGTTTGGAGCAAAATGAGGAGGGTCACAGGTCAAAGGACAAAATCTCCAGCTGGTGCCTGTTACTTGGTAGCCCAGATCCCAGAACAGCAGTTCTGTTTCCCTTGCTTTTGGCAGCTGCCTGGGGACTGCAGCATCCTGCTCTGGCCTCCTCACATATTCAGAAACTTGATAGATACACAGCTGTTGCCATCAAAACTAAAATTCATCCTGGGCTGTGTGCCAGCATAAGGACTATGGCATTATTAAGACCCACTAAAACCTTCAAAGGCTTAAGCAACCCTTAAGACCTTGTGGTATTTGGCAGAGACTTTGACCATCTCAGGGAAAGACCACTAAGCTAAAAAAGTGCAGCACTGGAACCAAATTACTTCTTCTAAAACTAGTAAATGTCAGAAAGGAAAAATTTTAGGATGGTTTTATTTAGTGAAAAAGACATGTGTCAGGGTAAACAACTGCTGTTAATTTTATTGATAATAAAAGACTTTTAAAATTTTCATTTCAGTGTCATGAATATACAACACAAGCCAGTGAACTTGTTTTATTTCTGAATTTTAAAGAGACAACGAAAGAGTATTTGGAAGTTCAACTATTTTCCATCCAAAACCAGAACAATCCAGAAGACCTCAATTGTGTGTATGTATGAAGGGAGAACAGTTGGAAAACAATGGGATAGAAAAAGATCTATAACTCCACTTTGAAGTGATAAACTATCTACTGTATGTGCTAAGTCAGCTTTTTATGCTGTAATTATTACTAGAAAATCTGGTGGAAGTCAAGTAGCATCCTCTGTTAACAACTAACCATACAGAACAGCTGTGTCCTGCCAGCAAATTTTTTAATAACGTACATATTCTATGTTTCAGTTTTCTGATTCGCTAAATGGGAGCAGCAGTGCCAATGCATCCTTAGTAAAGGGTTTGCTACATACAGACAAAAAGGAATCTGCATGCTCAGTATTGGTTGGCATCTGGTCAGTAATTGATCTATGGTCCTCATAACTTCCATGGCCCATGAAATCAAAAATCCATTCAGAATACTGTTAGAAGAATAGGGTTAATACTGATAAATGTCAGTCAGGAGGCAGCCTTTTCTATGGTTTGGACAAGATTCTGTGTCAACACTGTATCAAGGTATAAGGGTGGAACTACACTGGAACCATTCAGGCAATTCCAATAGACTGTAGGAAAGACAAAAGATATTTGGTCTGTGTTTAAATGAGATCTGGCAGTTAAGAACTTAAATGCTATTGTTTTGCAGGAGTTTTTATATGATGCTTTTATCCTACTGTTAGTTACTACACCTATAATTTCCATTTTACAATGTATATTTTCTTTTATTCATTTAAAACATTGGTTACTCTAAAAACCACAATATGGAGGAATTTACATTTCTCTTTTTCCTCATATTTCTTTCTTTTGTGTTATAAATGTGCCTATTCGTTGGATTTATTGTGTGCTCATAAATCAATACTTTCATGCAGTAATAAAAATAACCTATTATAATGGTAACAGCTCCAAAGGACTTCTGACTATGAGTGGCATTTTATTTAATTCAGATCTATGTTCTGTTCCCCAACTAATGGCACACTGCAGGTTATAAAGTGATTAAAATTGTTGTCAAACTGGCCTCCTGGAAAGAGGGACCCCAACTTCTTTTCCTGCAGTTGGTAGATCTGCAGAATCTATATTTGACTTCTACAGCTGGAAAGCAAAGAAAAGCTAGTGTAGGAATAATAAACCATGAAATTATAGAAAAATGGCTAATTTTTTTTCTCCAGTGCATGTTTAAGTAAACAACAAAAACAAAGAAGCAGTCAGTATTTTTGTTTTTTGAAGGTTAATGGAAATACAAAGAGATTTGCCTACAACTACACAGGAAAACATTAGAAGAGGTAGGAGTATAGCAGATCTTTTGAATCAAGTCTCCAGTGTCTTTATTACTNTTTTTTTTTTTTTTAATTTATGTTTAGTCTTTCCAATATTGCTGAACCTTCTCTTTATAATATTCCTGAGAGGTATGCAGACAATAGTTTTGAAATTTTTTGAACTTCAGCTCTTGCACATCACAAACATGATATTTCCCTGATAATGAAGTGAAATTACTAGGAATACTTTAACTAATTTCTTAATTGAAGATTCAATAAAAGAAGATGAAAGTGATAACTCTTTGTCTCAGCTTTTTCTAAGGCTGAAAAAATCTAAATAAACCATAATTAGGAATCACCTTTGCAGCTGATTTTCCATTTGCTACAGTGGTGCATAAAAGAACTGCCACACAGAAATGCTTGTTAATTCTAGTGTTACTGTGTATCTGAAATTTCTAAAACTCCAGAGACATTTCTCAGTGAATCAGTAATCTATGCATGTTGTCGTAAAAGGGAAAGGCAGTCAGCTTGCCATCAGTTATGGCTTTTTGGCTTTTACTGTTATAAAGGAAAGAGATCTAACCATCTGTGGTCAATTAGAAGAAAAAACTATTTCTGAGAGAAACGATACATGAGTCCTGCAATCCTGTACATCCTTCTGGATTTCTATCTGTTGAAGTATCAGTACATACTGAGTGTAATAAACAGTATACACTTAAGACCTTCAATGACTGGTATGTGTTTATATTTCAGCACCACAATTCTTCCCTTATCTCCCTAAGAGTCTGGATCAAGGTATAACTTTAATTTTTAAGCCACTAAATTTCATTTTACCCACCCGTAATGTCAGCTTTTTCTCTGCAGAAAAATGTTATATACACACTCAAAAGTCATGGTAAAAAGAAAACAAAACTTCTGGATACTGACTTAAAACCTAAGCTCCCTAGGGCTTAACCTGGAATCTGATATATCTTTTTAACATCAAGCAGTTTTTAAAACTCTCCTTGAGATTTCCCCTTTCCCCTCACAGGTTTCTCCATGAGTCATGATATCTGTATCTGCTCATACCATGAATCTTTTGAAGTTCAGGTGTGTAAGTAACTCACCTAAACACTCTTTCTAATAAATGAAAAATAAATCTGTAAAAACAATCGGTATTGCTTAAAGACTGTAAAATTATAACCCTGTGTTTTATGAACCCTTAGCACGACAAATTCTGTGAAAAGGACTTTTTATCCCACCTTCTAATGAGGAATAAACTGCATATTCTCATAGAAATGGTGAACATTTCAAAAGCAAAAAAACGGATTAAGTTTTTGCAATTGTTCTTTTGAATAGAATAGAATTTAACACCGGGATTTCATACTAAATAGATCTCTGATGCTCCCTTGCTCTTCAGCAATGATTCAAGAAAATCTGAAGACTGAATTGAGTTAAATTATTTTCCTAGCTTTTTACCTAACTTTGTATTTGCCACATTCAAATGAGGCACTGCTAATGGAAGAGCAGTAATAATCAGTAGGGCAATAACGCACCCAGGAATCTGACTTAGGCACAGGATGGTCTGGATTAAGTTTCAGCTTTTGATGCAGGTTTCACTGCTAAACCTTAACAGCTAGGAATCTCATGCTATCAGCCAGAAGTGACATATGAGCAGGTCTGTGGAGTATAATCGTCCCATTCTTACGGCCTTGTTAGCTGAATGTTCTTCCCAGGGAAGTATGTGCCAAAGAAAAACGCGCCACGCATATGCATTCTTGCAAGGGTTTATGAGTTCCAGCAGGGCTTCATATTCCCTTTTCTTGCTGCAACTCTCTAAATCTAACACTAAATTTAGGACAACAGCCATCACTGTTGAACCCTAACATACAGCAGCGCTGTTGTACAGAAGTCATATTCAGTTATATTCTAAAATCACTTAGGACTTGAAACTGCTTGAGGCCCTTCTGTCAGTCATGAGTACCCACTCTAATATGGCACTAAGAGAGTTAATGTGTACTTTATAAAAATTTGTTATGCTTCTATATGTTAATTTTCATGTCTTCCTTCTGAATGTTTTCCCTATATCTGTGTTTATTCTGTGACCTGTAGCTAATGCATGGTTTCTATCTGAAACCCAGCTAAGCCTCTGCTGGTACTTGTCATATGTTGACAGTATTCAACCGTGAATAGAGTATTTTAACAACTTGATACAGATAAGGGGGGAGATATGCAGCTGCATTCATAGTTTTATGTCAGATTCTTCACCTAGATTTCAGTAACAAAAAACTTCGAAAAAAGAGAAAGAATGAAATTGTTCTTCATAGACACATTAGTGACAAAAGAGAAAGCACCAACAAGCAATTTCCTCAGACTGAATAGGTGTCAAAGGATTTTAGAAAGAGTTATCAGGTCCAAAATAAGCAACTGAAGCTCAGAACCAAATATGCGTCATGGCTGACTAGCTGAACAAATAGGGATAGCAAAATCAGCCTTCAAACTTCAATGGATCTTCTCAAAGTTCCTGACATGGCTATCTAAAACAGGAGCTTGTGACCTGAAATCTTAGTGCCCTCCTCAGTACAGGTTTTACTACTATGAAGGTTTGTTATCATGAACGGGATGACAGATACAGCTCTATGTTTTCCTTACAAACACTGTAGTTATGTTCTTTTAAGGCATCTGCTTAGTAACTGCATGATTTACCAAATCGAAGTTCCATTGACTTGTAATTATTTTTTTTTTTCTGCCAAATCCTTTACAATTAAAACAATTTCCTAAAGACTATTCAAGACAAATGGGAACTTCACCGTATTTCCTCATATAGTTTGCATTGCTCATGTATTACTTAAAAATCATTAATGCAGCTTAAACTAATTTGGCTGTTAAGGCTACTGGGCTCAATTCTCTTATATGCTGCACATTGTTTAATTATATATGTGTAAATAAATAAAAAGGCTTAGCAGCTCTAATAGTCACTTGTACTGTTTTCAGCATTTTACGCATACTGTGCTCTGATTCAAATGGCAGAACATGAGCTACCTAGGAACCAGTCCTGTGGACTACACTCCTTGGGAAAGGTTTTATACAAGGATCTTGGTGCAGTTCTTTGTCTATTCACCTTCACTTACACTAAGCTCACAAACGAACAAAACCACAAAAGAGCTATTACCTAATCATCCAAAAATACTGAACCTGCTACCAAGAGAAAGCTAAACTTTCATTCATATTGATACTGAAGAGACTACTACTTTTTGAGTTAATGAACATGCATCACAGATAAATACTAGTGCTTTTCCATTTGGTGGGTTTTTTTTGTTTTTTGGTTTTTTAAAGCTTGATTGAGAGTTAAAAAAAGTAATTTTAGTCACAGAATGAGACTTTAGAGTCAAATGGAGGTTCTCCGTTGTATTTTTACCTTATTATGACAATAAAATGCTGTAATTAGAAAAATTAATTTTCAAAAATTCCTTAATTAAAACAAATGTAACACATCATAAGCACCCTGTGAATAGAGAGTTTCTGTTGGCTGCAGTGTACATCAGAAAGAGATTTGGAAAAATAATCAGAAAGTTGGCTGATTAAAACTTAACTATTCAGATAAAAATAATACTCACAAAACCACAAAAAGAATATTCAGACAGTTTTATACAGGTCACACATGAAGTACTTGGATTTTCAATGTATTGCTTCACACGCAGTGTTCTTCCCCTGGTCTATGCAGTAGGAGGGTGCCTGGAATTAGAGGCCTGACATTTGAATGACAGATGAGACATTCCTGGCAGAAAGTCAGCACTGCACAGCTCAAGATCAGCAGTGGTACTTTGAGTGGGCTCAGCTCTGTGCTTTGAATTTATTTTGGAACAGATAACTTTTCTTTTAAGATAAAAGAGAAGGCACTATGAAGTAATGTATACCCAAGCATTACAGCTAGACTCGTTTTGGCATAAGTTCTATGGCTAAATTGCCAAAACAAGTTCTTACTCTTAATCCCTCTGAAGCTTGGAGACAAGGTCTTTTGGATTATACCAGTTCCTGGCAAAACACTATGGATACCAACAAGTAATAACACTACTTACAGTTACCAAAATACGTAATATATGTTGTAGGAATCAAACCGACTATTGAAATTCTGATCAAAAGCATTAGCTTTGATTCTTGATTTTTAAAAACAGCAATAGAAATATGAATTTTATAATTTCAAATACTATTAAAGAAGCATTATCCTAACATAGGTACAGATAGAAAGTGATTCCAAGAAAGAGAAACTTGGATGAAAAAAAGTTTTATTTAAACATAATCTCTGTCAATCTCACTGTACCTAGGTGGAACAGGTGGCATTATGTCCTGCTATAACATATTAATATGAAGGCAAAGGGAAAACGGAATTAAATAAGTCTTTCTGAAATTAATAGTATCATACGAAGACAGTGGCAGAAAAGAGTTCAGTGTTTTTACATCCAAGATCCTCTCTGTCCTCTCCTGATGATAAAATAAGGCAGTGGCAAACAACATTATACCATATAGTTGTTATACACTGGGTTGCAAACTGTTCTCTAAACCTATGAAGGTTTACTATTAATGCTTATTAATAATGTCATAAATACAGATGGCAACAATCCTAATACATATACATTTAATTCTTCCTATTCAAAGGGAACATATTATTCTTTCTTTAGACATGTATATAGTCTCTAAAACACTTGTCATATGCTAGCTAATCCATACATTAAAAAAACATATTTTAAATGTAACTCAATGTACTTCCTACCTCAGTTAATTGAAAACATGCAGCATATAATCAGAATTTTCTTGAAAGTGTTAAATTTTTAATTTAACTTTATCTGCAATTCAGCTTTAAACTCGGAGGGAGAGTTCAGAACCTTTATATATGAAAATGGAAGCAGAGAGGTTTTTGGCCAGAAATTGTTAACGCCAAACAGTATCATCCTATTTCTTTGCTGAAGAAGAAATTTTATATTTAGCTGTATTTTTTAAGATCCAGCATACCAAAAGCCATAATAGAAAACATTTGAAGCAATCTACAATAAAAACAAATATCATACTACATAAAGAAGTATGCCTGATTATAACTCGTTATGAACTTTCATTATATATGAGACTTGTGCCTTGCTTACAACAGGAACAGATGTGTGGCCAAAAACCTATCAATAAGAGTTATTCTATTCTTAAAGAAAACACACTGTTGATCCAATTATTTTGAAATAGTGAGTAGCTACAGATAATTGCTTATATATACATAGCTCGAACTTGGTGCTCTGTCATGACTTCCTCCTGGTGAGACCTTTGTATCCCTTTGGCTGAATTACTCTGTTGGAATGATATTCACAAGAAAGGTGTTATAACTAACAAGAAGCTTGAAAACCTTTCACAGAACTGGAAACAACAGGTGGTATTCTGCACAACAATCTTCAGTAGAAAAAGAAATTGGAGTATAACACACCAGTGGGAAAAAAAAGTCTAATAAACCAACACTTTAAAAAAAGTTATAAACAGATGTTCACAGTTTGTAATAAAAGCTGTTCCTAAACAATAATCACACAGAGGAATGCTGATAGTTTGGAAGCTGGTATTTTCTGCTAAAGTAAAAAATTACAGACATTGTGAAACTCACTCACTGCTTGAGGAAACATCAGCCTTCCTCACTGAGACATAGATATTTCCCATAGCTAGGCCAAAACGTGCAGTAATTCAGCCACAGACATACTGTTTTATAAGGCCAAGTTGAGATCACCAGAATCAGTTTATTTGCACCTTGCCTTGGATTTAAAATATATAGACAGAAAACAGTTGGCAGTCACAAAATATACTAAATTGCTTGGAATCTGCTCTGCTCTCTCTTACTCTTGACCTGCTGGTCATACATAAAATCTTTGGGGTGATTTTGGAAATGTGTTCTATTGTTAGACAATTCATTAAGTTAGTATAAAGCCACCAAAGGCTGCTCAGAAGTGGTGGTGTCATTTTAAGCAATTTGTTCTAGTTGTTGGAAAACCTTTTCCCAAAATATTAAATATACAAAAAGAGGAGGAATGGACAGCATTTATATTTCCATTCCTAAGATGCTATCAAGTATACTTCAAACTATAACTACAGGCTTTCCTGTGCATATTTAGAAATGTGATATTTCCCCAATAACAGAGCAAAGCATCAACCTCTAACACAAGTGTTAAAGCAACTGATGGTCTTCTGAGACTCCAAAGATTTAGACACTGAAAATACACCATCCACATATGTAGATATTTCTGGCTATACAACTTCTTATGGCATCAGAAGAGTCTCAGCTAAGAAATCATCTAAAAGTGCCAATGACAGAGGAAACATCTGTCATAGGATGCCTCACATCTTCCTTCAGTTTGTCTAAATCTATCAGATTAAAAATATGTTGTTCTTTTTTTTTTTTTTTTCCTTTCCCCGAAATGTTGTATATGTGGCACAATTTTTATTTTAACTGAATCCCCTGACATGGTTCTTTGGAAAGGAACAAAATAAGAGTTTAGAAAGAAATTCAAGTTGCTTTTGTTGTCCAGTGTCCATCTCTGACACACTTTCAGTGTAATTATTCTTAAATATAACAGCAGTTGCCAAGAGGAAGATGGGAGCAGAACCAGAATGAAAAAAAAAAATAAAATCTCAGATGATTCACCTCCTCTGAGTTTTCACTAAATCAGTTTCCTCAGAGGGTGATTAACTTCAGTATAGCAGAGGATGAGACAGTAGGCTATTTTCAGTGGTATTACTGTACATTCCTCAGTGACTCTTAACTTTCTTAGAAGTTCAAGTAGTCAAGACTGGTCTCTAAATGACTATACTAAGACAAGTAGTTCTGCCACAAACTCATAGACTTTCTAGAAGATAAAAATGTTACTACCTTTCCATAATGTGGCATGATAGGTTCAAAGTGACATGTGTGGTTTTCTTCAGCTGGAATCATATGTATCAGCTTGCTGCCTGCTCCCTGCTGTATAACTGACCTTTGGCTTCCTGGGGAATCCCAAGCCTGACTGAAGTGTCTGAAGATGTGAATGTCATCCAACATAGTTGAATAGCACCTCCTCCAGAATGAGTGTATAACTTAATCAAATTAATTGCTCTTTAAAAGAAGTTACAGACAGGACTGGTCAATCAGATTTAGCTTTAGGATAATAATAATTAATAATAATAAAGTTACAGTAAAGAATAAGGTTACTGCATTTTCTCACAGAAAGAGTGGAGTAGATTTGCTGTTCTAAAAATTACTGCAGAACAGAAACACATCAGGAGAACTAACTCATCCACCAGAACCTGCCTTCAGTGGTTCAGTTTCTCAGCAAGATTGTGAGCTTCTTAATTACTTGAAGGTCCCTATGCCCTCTTTTCAATGCCCTCTTTTCTGATCATCACAATAAAGAGGCCTGCCCTCAGTCTTCTAGGAAAGAAAAGAGGAAGGGCAAAACTCCATGGCTTCAACCAATGTGTTTCTTCTCCCTTGTGCTACAAAGGCTCTTGTCAGTGAAAAGGCTTGCCCCTTCATGCCTAATAATTGTGTATGGGACATTATTCAATAATAAAGTGAATTACCTTGCTCTCCTCTAGGGTTATTGATTTAAATTTTTTTTGCTGGCTTTTGTTGACCTTAACAATGTAAGTATTGCAGAAACATCTGCAATGATTACAAATTTTCTACTTTTTTTGTCATTACTTTCAGTGTCATAGCTGTTCATTTCTCATATCCCAGATATTTAGAATTCGTCTTTGCAGGTGACATGAAAAGGTTCACTGCCTCATCTGAGAAGGATGGCAGGAGAAGCTTGCTTTCTTTAGCAGCTGACATTTTTCCTCATTATTTTATTTCTGCATCTCAAGCATTCCTAGTTACAGTGACTGTGTTGCCTGGCTTGGTTTCTTTACACCTTTAAATTTCCCACCTTCAAAGACTTCAGGCTTCCTGGAAAAGGGGTTGTACACCTCAGGATATCCAGTTGGGCTGAGGAGGCCCACTAAAATACAGCATATATATGAGGGTGTACTAGAAACATAAAAGACACAAATCATCCTCTACTGTCATTCATAGATTTCTTCATTAATTCTCCTTCTAAAAGGGAGACTTCTTCACTTTCTCTCATACTACTTCTCTTGAGTATGAGAGAAAGTGAAAAGCAAGAATTTCTATATCTGGTAAGAGCAGACAGCATAAACTTTCTTCCAGAAAGAGCAGATGCTTAAAATAAGCAGTGGTGGATAACATTTCAGCCTGGCACCACAGTATCTCTAGAACTGAAAGGAGAGGTGACTAGCATCAGACTTGATAATTACTTGGTGATGCTGTGTCAAATTCAGTTCAGAAGCTCAACCTGTATTCTTGAACTGTTTAATGACTGACACAGCTTTCCTTTCTTTTTTACCGTGACACCAATTTTCTATCCTTAAGCTTTCTCTCATGTTATTCCCCTCGCTAGACCATAGTTCCTACCTTACACTGTGAACAATAGGATACATTGGGCAAAGCCCTAATCTTGTACTTTTAGGTTTTTTATAGCTTTTACAAATAATTTAAACCAGAAAACCAAAGCAGTATAATACAAATGACGGTAAATAAATAAATTTAAAAATATATTTTTGGCCATTATAAGACTCAATTTCGTCACATAGTATGAATGAAATTGCTTTTCGAACCCCATCCTTCTAATCAAACTCATTGGGAAATAGTTGTCCTTGACTCAAAGATTTCCACATAGGGAGACAAATACAAAAACTCATTGGAAATGCAAAGTAAACTCAAAATTTTAAAATCTACTTTAATCAAACTTTAATCACTAATTTTTATAAATAAAATATAGGGTAAGAAGCTGTGGCTCACCCATAGTATGCCATTATTACCTATTCACCTTTGAATTAACTGATTTTCACTTCTTATATTAATTTCCCTTGGGGTGAAAAACCCGATATTGCTGCTCGTGCTAGTTAGGTAGATCCGGAACAATCACAAGACCGGTAAGTCAAGATATGATGTGTGACAGAATTTCACTGAAGAATGACCTGATTTTCATTTTATGTTTTCCCCACAGTAATGAACACTGGCTTTCTTTTCGGTGATATGTGCAACTTACAGTGGTACAACATCATGCAGAAAAGTGCAGTGGATCAAAGCTAAATGGCCTTTTGTTCAATGTTTCCTAAGGAATAATGTCAATTTTTTACTTTCCTTGAAAATGTCAAGCATAAGTGAAAAAACCATATAATTAAACATAAAGTTAATATAATCTTATCCCAAACTAATACACTTAATAAGAAATAATAAAAAATTCACAAACAAATCAACACAATCTTATCATAAGTCAGAATTTCACTTGGGATCTGAACCCATGAAGGACATAATACAAAGGAATGACTAACACATGAAGTTATAACAAATTTCATCTATTACTTTTCATCAAAAAACATCAAAAGCACCACTGGACTCAGTGGCTACAGGGAATCCAGTTTTCCCAAGGTAACATTTTCTGGCAACACAGTACTAAGAAGTAGATGTGCTTGAATTGTTAGGATGTTAGATGTAGTTGATCACCATCTTAATTTACAGTATTTCACACTAATAATAACTGTTACAAGCCTGGTGAAATATGGGGACATTCAACCCATTGCATTGAATGTTTCTTCATATCTGAACAAAAAAGAAAATGAGTTTTACTAAGCATTCAGATCCTCACAGAGATACAAAAAATTTACCTTTTTCTTTCTTTGAGTTGTTCTTATATATTGCATGTGTTACAAAATGAAAAACATGTACATCACTGGGGTCTGACCGCAATTAATTCTGCAATTTTTGATCTAATTTTTCAGCACCTTGCTGAAGTAGCTTTATAAAAAAAGAATGCCTACTAAGGGCAAAAAACCCCAGCAGAGTATTAACTTGGGTGTGATACTGTTGGTAGCCCAGAATCTTTTTATTCCAAATCCTTTTTACATGATACCCAGATTTTGTGCAATATGGCAAAGAAAAAAAACCCAGCATCATCTTTTGATATAAACCTCTTCAAATGTTTATGTGCCTGATGTTTTGCAGACAGCAGAGTATGTATCATCTATATAGGATGCATAAGCTTTTACAGTGTAAACAGAAGAACGAATGAATATGTGTTATGTACTTTGTGAGTTCAGGAGTAAATTCTGTAAAAGAGTGTTTTCTCATGTCTTTAACAAGGCATATCAACTATATTTTAAAGTTACACTTGTATAAATAAATGCAATGAACACGCTTTCTATGTGATTCTACAATTTGGAGAAGCCTTGGGAGATTTGTCTGGCCTTGCAACAACCTTGTTTACAGGTACAGATGAAACAGTAACCTACGCTCACTGCCTGTCTCACTGACCTCCTTCAGAGAACTAAAGTAACCCACAGAAACACCAGACTACTGTTCTTCCCCTAACAAAATGGAAGCTCCTACATAGTCTCCCTAAGGGCAGATGAAGAAGAACACAATCACATTTTAATCTAGGCAATCACCTAGGCTTTCATGGTGTAATTGGTGTCTGCATTGATCACCTAACAGGGGAAAATTTGAATTACATATCTGAAAATGAAAAAAGTTTGCCTCTCCTACCTGCCTCACTGTCCAACCTATGGAGTTACACTGCTCTAGCAGAGAATGCAAGGATCAACAGGAGAATATATTAGTTTGAGCATGTAGTAATGATAGAGTTGCAGCTGGCCTGACGGCAAGTGTAATTAAAAACATTATATGAACAGCTGCCCCAATAGGAAATCATCTACAAGGATGTGGTTTTTTGCAAAACAAAATAATCATGAAAATAACCTCTGCTGTTCCTCCCAACCCTGCCCCTTCCAAAACCAGCAGCTGGTTAGGATTTCCACTTCATCTCACTCATAAAACAAGAGCTTGATAGCATGGGTTCACAGGTAGTGTCTTGGATCAGGGAAGAGTGGCATATGATTTTTAAGCACCAAGTTTGTGCCACTTATTTAAACAATGAATGATGTATGAAAACATCACTAATCACTGACTGCCACAAACTTTGCTTTCTGTGCACTACAGTGTTAACAGAAGTAGAGAATTGCCCACATTTGTTAACTCATCAGATGTAGGAATAAATCACCTACAGCAAATATTCTTGATATACCATTCTAGTCAATGTGACAAGGATTAATGAAAACAAAAAGACTTATTTGATTGTCTTGTAAGAGATGAAGATTTGGATTTGGAAAGACAAATTACTTAAGTCTTAAAACTGCAGAAGTATCTTAGCAAAAACCAGGTAAATAGTGTAGAGCTTTGCTAGTGGGTGTATGCAGAGTGTGTGAGGAAGGCCAGGGATACTCTGGACCAGGCACTGCTGGTTCCTGCTAGCTCTGTCATGGACAAAACCAACCTACTGCATGCCAAAGCTGATTCCCATCACAGGAGCATGTAGCATCCATGTGAAAACATGTTTAAGAAGGTATGGAAACTTTTAGGGGCATGAGACACCCAAGCCATGAAACACACATGGAAGATGACCCGAGATGAGATGCACCTCTAAGAAGAGTTATGTCCTATGGACGAAACCTGCTGGAGCAGACAGATGGGCCCCAAAGGTCTGCAGGTCATCTGACAGTCAGGTGAAAGAGTGTGAGAGTCATGCCAGAGCAGGTGAAAGGAGTAAGGAACACAGAACAGCAAAAGCAAGGAGCTGCTGCAGACCAACTGCCAGGACCCCTTATTCCCTCACTGAAGGGACTGAGTGAAACGTATGGCATCAGGCATTGGAGATGAGGAAGGGGGAAAGGGAAGTGTGCAGATGAAGATGATTTTCTAACTTTTTGTTTGTCTTCTTTCTTTCTCAATACTTGAATCAGTAATTAAAAGATTATTTCAACTGGCAATAAAGTAAGTGAATTTCTCTGACTCAAGACTGTTTGACCCTGAGATAAATGCCCACCATAAGAAAATAAATTTCATTCTGAGTATGCAAAAGAAGATCCAGAATCATACATTTCTTTAACTTTCTCCTGTTTTCAAATCATACAAAATTATGTTTGACATAGTACTCGTCCATTTGTATGAAATGAAAGCATTCAGGAAAACAGCCACAGTTGACTAGATGATGGAGACAGATCTGTAAAAATAAAAATACTTCTTTCTTTTTTTGTAAACTTTATGGTTAGAGATGTAAACTTTATGGTTAGATGTAATTGCTTCCACATCTGCCATGCTGATAATTGTGAAATGGATGACTCAATACTCATTTTTGAAATAAATATTTGTTATTAATTTTATAATAAATTATATATTCTGTTTTATAAAAATTGATGGTGAAGTGAATTAGCCTACCTGTTAACCCGCACTGAATCATGTGTAATGCCTTTAGCAAAGCTGAAGTAAATGTCACTGTGTAGAAATAACATTATTGGTCTACTGTTTAAACCTGACCTGTCTGTGACATACATGCAGTGTCTGAACACTTAATGTGTTTCGGGTGAATAACGTAGATCATACTATATGGCCAAGTGTTCCAAGGCAGTGTCTAGGAGCTGGAACAGGAGAGCCTTAGTGACTACTCTGAGACAAAGATATGGTTAATATTGTGAAGTGAAAGTACTGAAGAGTAGGGGCTAAGAAAGCAAAACATTAATTTGAGATGAGAGACTGAAAAGAGGAGATAACCAGAAGGTGTTCACAGTCACCAAGGCATCAGATTCTCAGTCTTGGTGAAGAATTTGTCATGAGAGAATAAAAACAGAAAGATGCAGGTCTGGGGACCTCTCAGCTTTTCAGGAGGCCTGCATCCATTGCTAAACTTCAGATAACACAGTAATCAATACAGGACTATATTAAGAGATAGAATAAGATACACGTTATTACCTTAGCAATTACAAGGGATAACTTCGGTAGAATCATGCAGCTTACCTTAATTATAGAAAAAGAAATAAGATGACCATGAAACATTAGAGATGAAACAACTACGACAAATGAGCTTGCATTTTAAAAGGTAAGAGACAAAAAGTTAGCTGTTGCAAACTAGCCAACAGAGGAATTTGATTCCTGACTTGAACAACTTTATATTGTCTTTCAGATTTATTTATTACCTTCAGACAATTTAATTTAATAATGGCTTGGACAATATTATATTTGGTATTAGTGATAGGGTTCCAGAACTGACAGTCTGTTCATCTAGCACTTAACCCTCTTCCATGAGAAAACTGCTTCTTTGAAATCTACTCTCTGAATCTAGTTAAGTAAGACCTGCCCTTATGGCTTCATTTCCTGTTAGCATTCTGGGAAGTAAATTGTCAGTTTTAAACACGAACACCTACTTCACCTTCTGTTTTTTGCTTTCCTTATTATCCCCTTAATCCTAAAATGCATCTTCCATGTCATATCTACATTACCTTGATCTTTATTTGTGCATCATATTGTATGAAGTAAAAAATTATCTTTTAAAAATCAGTTAATGAGAGATTCTACTTCCCTTGAATTATCTTGATTCCCAGGTGCCACTGTGGAGGCCAAACAGGATTTAAAACGTAGAAGGTTTCATGGTTCTTAAGACAGTGTTTACTAATGTAATTGAGATGTAACAGTCATTGACAGTTTTAAAGATGTATCAGTAAATCAGACAGTAGAATGAACAGCAGGACTGTGTGTTACGGTCTCAGTGAAAAAATACAGGCTGTACCTTCAAACCTAGTTTAGCCAGACAAATAATAGGGTTAGGTACCAGTCTAACTAGACAATGGCTTCAAATATTAAAGAGGTCAAGAAAGAGGTGTTACTTTTGGCTTCTAGATACATAAACCCTCCCATTGTTCAAATCTTAAAAGAACCCCAAAACAAAGTCTTCATGGTACAGTTCTGATAACAGTTTTAAGCTGATCACTGTATTTCAGTGGAAAGGTACTATACATCCACACAAGGCTTAAAATAAAATTAATAAGCTACAGCAAGTATACAGGGTCTATAGGCTTGTTGAAAGATCAACATAAGGGCATGTCTACACTTGCAGACAGGACACTTGTGCAAGAATATAATGGTAACAGACCAAAAAGAGCAAGATTAAAGGGAGGCCCTGGCTTCTACTGGAAATTCCTTCATATAATTATAAATTTGAGTTTTCAGTCAAATTTCCAGTGCCAAAAATATACAGCCATGTTCTTCTGTCTCTTACTCATTCAAGCCACTTAGTAATTTAACGGATTATCCTTAAAGGAATTCCCTGATCTCAGTCAGAACACTGACCATAACAAACTGCATCACTAAACAATTTTTGCTCCCAAACACTGAGACTGAATGAAATGTGTGGTGATTAGTAAAAGAAAGCTGCATGTGCTGACGAATTTTAGAATTTAAAAAAGAAAATAAAACAGTGTTTTGAAATACTTTCCAGCTGGTTGTGGTCTTGCTAGAAATAATTCAGTTTGCTAAAACATTCCACAGTACAAAATGGTAAGTTACAGGCAATCTTTTGTGATTTTTTTAGGGAAACAAAAATTAAGTTGATTTTTTTCTTTTTTCTTTTTTTTTTTTGTAATGATTGACTCTCTTTTGTACTTGGTAATTGGTGATTTTTACAGCAAAATTTTTTGCATGGACTTTTTTTAGGCAATACTGTTTTTCAAAACAGTAAAAATCTGAATAGTATTTGAGATCTGTATCATATGTTACCTCCAGTATTTATCTCTATCAGTGAATATGGCAAGTATAAGTAATACTGTACAGGATATGGCCATAGGACTTAGTAAGCACTGTTTTAATTTATCTCTTGGTAGCCTTAGAAGATTGATTTCAGAGTCTGAAAAACAAAACTAGAAATACACAAAGATTACAGGTGTTATCTATTTTTGTATAAATGGAAATAACAATAAAATTTTGAGATATTAATTAACCATCAATGCCTGATGACTCCTTATATGTTTCAAATTACTATAGTACAATGAAAGTGTGCACAGTGTAGACTCTTAATGTACTATGATTAACTGTTCTTGCCATGAAATTCTAACTTTTCATCACAGACCGTCAACTCACTAATAGCAGCTGAAAAAAAAAATCCTAATAGACTTAATGTTCACATTTCTATGATTTTTTTTCACACTTTCCAGATGTCATTACCATATAAAGTGTTAGTCTTTACCCTTCGAGTTTCTGGAATAATTAAACATAGCAATACATTTTTATTAAGCTGCAATACTTAATTTTTTTTAAGTCTAACATTTTAAATAAAGAATAACATAACACTACCAATTCCTGTGCTGCATTTTAAAAAGATATAAAACTCTCCTCTCTTTCTTCTCTTTCCAATCCTTACACAGAGTGGCAACCAGAATTAAGATTTGTTTAGAAGCTTGAGAGATTGTGGGAATCTTCTGGGGGAAGAGTGTGAGAGTTACTACTAGATAAGTAAAGCTGAAGACTAAGTTTAAATCTACCTCACCCCCACCTCCATTTTCTATTTTTATTTTAGTGATATCAGTTGAATCCATCAGTTAAGACAGACTGCATCATTCTATCAGGTAGTCACCCAGGGCTTAATCCTTACAGCATCATTTTACAATCTAGCTCTTGGCTGAGATAGCAATTCAGTTCACACCCAGATGGCCGACACATTGAAAATCAGTTGAAAGGTGAATTTCAGAGTTTAGGAAGTGAGGAATAAAGTAAACTCTCTAACACACACTGTCTCTAAAGAATACTCTCTTCATGCAGCCCATTTCTAATACAGGACGCACTAAATTTCTCTGGCCAGAGCATCTGTTTTTCTGCACATGCACATGATTATTTGAGCCAACATATATATGATGGATTATTTGTTTAGTAATGCAGAGATTAGTGTTAACATATACCACAGAAGAAGTGATGATAAAGAAAATAAAAATGCCACTGGTCTGATATTTAAAACAAAAATACCCAGAAGTATCTTAGAATATTTCTAAATCAGAGAATACAAGCCAGCTAATTTGATAACAGACATATAAATATTGATTAGCTAGCCAGGGGGAAAAAAAGCGATATCCAGAAAATGGACTCTATTTTATCTCACTTTGAACTGGAGAGTAAACTGGCATGGAGTACTTCAAGTAAAAGCCATTTAGGTACAATCAAAAGTCATTTTCATCAGCACAGATGCCCCAAATTGACCACCATAATGTGGTGGATTAAATGGATCTTGGAATTAATCACATATGAAAGAAGTTCTCTTGAATGGTGGAATCATATGGGACCTCCACCTGCTGAGATGTTATCAATGTACCTATTCAAACAGCTTTCTAAAATGCTGAAAATAAGTCTTTGTCTTGTAACATTTTTCACTCAGGATTTGATGAATGCAGGCAAATATGGCAAGGAATACTAACTGTATGCAATTAATTTTTTTAAAAGGCAAACAACTCTGGCATAGCAGAGTCTGTTCAGTAAAAATGAAGAGGTTTCAGCTATTTCTAATCTCAGTGATGGAAGATTTGATTGTATAATACAGGGCAAACACAAAAAAACAACAGGAGAAAGAAACACTGGAAAGAACTGGTAAAGAGTACTGTAATGTTTTCCTCTCGGCTTTTCTCAAACTGCAAAAATCTATTCAAGCTGGGGGACTGGAAAGCAAATGTCATATTTGCAAAACAAAAGAGGAAAACATCACCAGAATCATAGGGCATATGAATAAATTTAAATCTATTTGATCTTCTGTGCAAAATCTATAGTGAGCTAATGTAACTTCCAAGGTGGGTCGAAGAAACGTAGCAGTGTGGTAAAGTGCCATCAGGTGAGTCAATACAGAATCCATGAGCACTGGTCATTAGGGGCAACTGCCTGGAGGACTTAAAAGTATGACTTTTGGTGCACAGAATTTATTTAAAGAATTTAAAGGGGAAAAATGCAATCATAATTTTTAAAAATGTCGGTGTCCAGATAGGATTCAATATGTATTAGATATAAGTACATAGAGCCACAGGAGTATTGTCCTGTTTGCTTTATTTAGGATTTTTACAGAAATGAAACTAAGTACTGCAAATTCTTTGCAACCTCTCCTTTTTTTCATGAGGTCACTACCATGCCTTCCTAAATACATGTTTTGCCAGAGTTAAGACTTTTGATCTTAATCAGTCCTTTGGGATTTTTTTTTCTGAGTAAATAAGAATAGATTCAAAGTGGTTTTTAGGCTTCCTCTAAAGCTTTGAAAACTGTATGTTGCCTGTGTTGGGAAATCCACTATCACCTATACCAGGAAACCTGACCTAATGCCAACTAGAAAATTTCTAGAGAATGAGATTGATAGTCAAAACCATAGAAGAGGCCAATGATTGAGGGAACCATATGGCAAGGACTTAAAGTCCTCTCTATCTCCTTTAATAAGACCAAACATCTCAACTGAGTGCCATGCACACTGAAGCAATCTGTGTTTCCTCTTTATCATGATACTATTTATACAAAGTAGAACAGTTCCAACAAGAATAGAGCAAGAAAGACCATCCCTCATATAATGAAGAACGGTTGTTTTTGGCATTCCCAGTAGGTTTAAATTCCTAATTTCATCTTCTCTACTGAGATTGGGAATATGCCTTTTCAGAGTTATTCAGAAAGCATAATTAAAAGTGACAGACTTTGGGATACTTACCATGAAACACAATATAAAATCAGGTGTAATGTGTTAGACCAACACTTGACCTAGCCCAGTGTTCTGCCTCCAGTATTGGATGTTCATAGACACTTTTGAAAGACCACAGGACAGCTGTATAGAAATACTTTTCCAGAAAACTGCATTAGACCCCAGCAATTTATTGGCCAAGTTCTCCCTAAGCCAAAGGTATTTTCCATAGGCCAAACCTTTCACATTCCATGGCCCAAGCCTTTCACATTCCATCTGGCTTTAAAGTTGAAAAGTTTTTACTTTTGCTATAACAGAAAAATTCTGAGGTCTGAAGGAGGAACAAATTTCTAAAATCATGTTTGAGCAAGGTGGAGGCTTTCACATTTGGGAGATGTTGGCATCAACACAGCTGGCAACCAGATTCAAAGTTAAATCTAGGAAGCATATACAATGTTCTAGTCTTCCATGAATATTTATTTACAAGAGCAAAGCTGAGCTCTTCCAGCTTTACCACTGCTGTCATCTTTGTAAAGAAATCCTGTCTGAATTTTCCTCTTTCAAGTAAAAATCTCTCCCTACAGGGGAAGAAAACATAATCTAATTTTTTTGTAATACTACTTTTTTATTAATCTTTTCTGTGATAGAGAATAAGTAAGACCTAAATATCTAAAACTACATTATTTAACCTTCTGACAGCACTTGTCTTAATAGCAGAGAATTCACCAACACAATTAACTTCCAGTAAGAAACCAAAAAATATCCATATACACAAAGGCCAGACTTTAGTTTACAACCAGCACTTTGCCATTTTAGTAGGAGAAATGAAAGTAAAATAGATTGGTGCAAATTTATTTCATATTCTGATGGTAACTTGGAAATCTTCATAAGGCCTTGAACAACTCTAGATCAGACAAAAAAAAAATTACCTGAGCCACAGAGGGAAATAACATATTTTAAGAGACTCAGCTTTAATCAACTAATTCAAAGTTAGATTTTATTAAACCTTGTTAATTTTTTTCAGATCAAATAAGCTTAACAAGGACAAAAGTGGTATTTCATTTAATGACTGAATACACTGTGTAACTGCAATAGAAGCAGAACAGGTCTACAGATTGTTAAAATTCTGTATTTCAAAGAATGCTTCCAGTATCACCAGTGAAAAGGTTAGAATTAATAATTACTTTTTTAAAAACCAATTCAGAGGTATTATTTTCCTCTAAACATGCATAACATACTAACTCTGAGGAACCAGAAAGAATCAGTTTTTCATGTGACTGTGACTTGTTGTTGATTTAGCTGCTTAAGATGGTGAAAACCCTGAAGATTTCCTTGGAGTTAGGAGGTTTGTAAAGCTTTTTCCCTCCAACATGGATTCCCCACTGTCTAAAAGGGATTGATCTCCTGTTGCCTATTTTCTGTTTAACAGGGCACTCAGAGGTTATATGTGTTCTCTTTTCCTGGAGCTTGTCAGAACATAATTATTTTTGAGACCTCTAGCCCCTGTCAAATTTAGTTGAAGCACTCATTTCAAAGTTATTGAGGAGGTGGGAGAGAAGCGGAGAGAAATGCACAAGTGCATAATGTTGAAAACATTAAACAAATATATTGTACCACTGCCCATTTTTGGATTTATAAAATTCAGTTATATCAATAAAATCAAAAATACTTTAAAAAAAGCAAATACAATTCCAATGACTGCTGACAACTCCCCTTATGGGAGAAGAATTCAGATGATCTGGAGCTGGCACACCCTGCCTACTCACCCCCATCTTTCTGAGATCACACAAAGTACGTCAGGCATTTCTTGGCAGTATGTTCTGATAATCCTGAACAGCCCAAACTTTTAAAGCACTTCCAGGCAAACGTGTTCTAAAATAACTTTTCTAACCTGTTTCCAGAAATTGCAAGAAGGGAATTTGGCTCCATGTGTTTAAATAAGCAGGTTTTGGTTACCCTGAGCAGCAGAACTCTACCCTGAATGCCTAGAGATATATAACACTGATATAATCCAGACACATTTTCATTTTGAATTCCTTACTTTTTAGCTAAGAGAACTGAGACTTTTTTCTACCTTTCAATATTTAATGTATTGCACTTTAAAGTATTTGATGTAAAATATTTAGGTAGTTTGTTTTTAAAGTGATGGCATTAAATATAATATAATATTAAACCTAAGATAACTGGTTTTCAGTTAGTCCTTATGCATTATCTGGACAGGTGTAGCTAAAGGACTTCAGACTACCACTTTATTCTACTATATAGTTCACACCATATATTTTTATTCATGTGAACACTTCATTACAAAAACACTTTCTGGTTACCTAAGAACACATCTCCTCACTTGCATACTTTATGCAAGATGATAATAAAATAGAGGTTTCAGTAATAACTTTGCACCTTATCCTCATACAAGCTATGAATTGGGAGTGTACGGTTAATAGCATATAAAAGAGTGTCAATATCTGGTTACAAACTGTTATGATTGATGCAAAATAAAGTTAATAGCACTCCAATGTTTTGATTCAACCAACCAAACATACAAAATTATAAGGAGTCTGCATAAGTGAAATGAGAAATGGAAGCTCTTGCCTTTCCTGTTTCAAGTTTTCTTCTATTCTCTCTGTTTTTTCTAATAAAAAAATCAAATGATATAATATGCAATTTCTCTTTTCTCTGCTGGTCCATCTTTTATTTACCACATACTACAGTAGGCAAATCATCATTTATTTTCTCATTGAACTATTATCCATAAGAATAATTTAAAACCAGCTAATAAACATTACGGTTTGTTAGAACTGCTACTGATTAAATCTTAAGAGTCTAAAACACACAAATATAAAGAGAACATAATTAGAGCTATTTAAAGAATCCATTTTTAACTTAGATTAACCATACTTTCCATCTGCTAGGGACAAACACTCATAAATGAAACCCATTGCTGAACAAGAAGCAATTACTTCAGTTTAAAATATTAATATATATTGCCTTTTAAAAAGTCGAGGAAAATCATTTATGTACTGTACAATACAAACTCAATTCATACTGAGAATGAAAATGGGATGGCACTCTGAATCTTAAGTGAACTGCAATCATCTTTGAGGTACAGTTTGTTCTTGTCCATTTATAAGTCCATTAAACTATTTTCTCCAATTAGTATTGTTCTCAAAATAACGATGATAAAATACATATACATGGGTTTTATATTTTTATATTAATTAATCCCCCCAATTTGTCAACTAGCTGTCTTGCAACAGCCCTTCCTACCAGTATCTGAGATATTCTAGTAATGCAAACTAACTAGTGACATACAGAATACTAAATCTGGATTGGGTAGACTCAAGTTTATCCCGGATTGCAGGTCTAGAAATTTACACATACATGCATATACACATATTTACATTCATATACATAAGCACAAGGGTTAACAGGTTGGATTGTAATTACTGCTTCATTATGAGATACTTTTAATTCTAGCGACAGCTGGAAAATTACTTCCATTTTGATCCTCTTCTACTTAGACTATTACTTGGTTCTTTCTAAGCATGGTGCTATAAACTGCATTTAAAGCTGTAATTTTGAGCTATATCACACAAATTCGTATTTTTACTTGCTGATGCACTGAGAAATACAGTACTACAAGACCTCTTCATTCAGAAAGGCCAAAACCTGGGCTTTGACAGTGCCGTACACCTGTCTTTTATTATCAAGTGTTCTGTCCAGGTTAGGGCCTTCCCTCTTCAACCTCAGGACAATAAAGACTGTACTTGCAAAGAAGTAAGAATAAGGTTATTGATATTTTAAACCAGATTATTTCTTTATTCCTCCTATAAGATGCCACCTCATACACTACAATTTACCTGGTTATGTAGCTCTGAAGTACACTCAAATTTATAGAAACCAAGTATGGGAATTTATAGCATCAAAGAATCATTAATGTTGGAAAAGACCTCTAAGATCATCTAGTCCAACCTTTGACTGAACACCATGAAACTCTAGTACTAAGTGCATCCAGTCATTTCTTGAACAACACCACCTCTCCCAGAAGCCTGTTTCAAAGCTTCACCATTTTTTAGTGAAGAAATTCTTCCTGTTGTCCTACCTGAACCTGCCCTTGCACAAGTTGATGCCATTTCCTCTTATCCTTGTTGCCTGGAAGAAAAGTCCAACTCCTGCCTTGCTACAACCTCCTTTCAGGAATCTGTAGAGTGTGACAAGGTCCCCACTGAGCCTCTTCTCCAGACTAAAAAACCCTGGCTCCCTCAGCTGCTTCTCATAAGACTTGTGCTCTACATGCTTCATCAGCTTTGTTGCCCTTCTCTAGACATGCTCCAGCACCTCCACATCTTTCTTCTAGTGAGGGACCTAGAACTGGACATAGACCATTACCAGTACTGCGTACACAGGGTCATTTCCCTAGTCCGGCTGACCACACTGTTTCTGATGTATGCCACTGGGCTTCTTGGCCACTTAGGAACACTTCTGGCTGTTGACCGGCACCCCCAGGTCTTTTTCTGCTGGGATTCTTTCCAGACACTCTTTCTTCAGTCTGTAGTGCTGCATGGGGTTGTGATCCAAGTGCAGGACACAGAACTTTGCCTTGCTTAACCTCATACCATTGACCTTGGCCCATTGATCCAGCCTCCTCAGAACTCTCTGTAGGAGGGCTCTCTGCTGGAGAGCAGTCCTGCTCTCCAGCAGATCAACAGTCTCACCCAACTTATTGTCATTTGGGAACTTGCTGAAGTATGCTCAATCCCCTTGTCAAGATCATCAATAAAGACATTAAACAGAACTGGCTCCAACACTGAGCCCTTGGGAACTCCAGTATGACCAGACACCAGGTGGATGTAACTCCAGTCACCACCACTCTGTTGGCCTGCCTGTCCAGTGAACTGCACACCTGTTCAAGCCTGGGGCTGCCAGCTTCTCTTACACAATGCTGTAGGAGAGAGTATCAAAGGCTTTACTGAAGTCCAGGTAGACAATATCCACAGCCCTTCCCTCACCCACTAGGCAGGTCACCTGGCTGTAAGAGGAGACCAGGTTGGATAAACAGGACCTGCCTTTCTTAAACCCATGCTGGCTGGTTGCCCTGTACATACTGCGTGATTGCATTCTGTTCCATAACCTTCACCAGCACCGAGGTCAGGCTGACAGGCCTGTAGGTCTCTGAATTCTCCTTCTAACCCTCCTTGTGGATGGGCAGCACATTGGACAACCTCCAGTCATCTGGGACCTCCCCAATTTACCAGGACTGATGATACATGATGGAGAGTGGCTTGGCAAGTTCTTCCACCAGCTCCATAAGTACCCTCATGTGAATCCCATGTGGCCCCATAGACTTGTGAGTTATAAGTGGCACAACTGGTCACTAACTATTTCCTCCTGGATTGCAGGGGGTCTATTCTGCTCCCCACCTCTGTCTACCAGCTCAGGGGGCTGATTGTCCTGAGAATAACAGGCCTTTCTCTTAAAGACTGAGGCAAAGAAGGCACTAAGTACCTCAGGCTTTTCCTCACCCTTGGTGACAGTGTTCCCCTCGAATCCAATTAGGGATGAAGATTTTCCTTGGTCAATTCCTCCCTTCTAATTTACTAAGTCATGATCTACTGTTTTAACACTTACCGATCCCTCACACTAAGAAGCCACAATTATAACAGATAAAAAAGTTTAACAAATTGTTTTTCTATTCTCTTTGAAGTGGTATTTTTATGTTTATATTTAAGTGTATGTTAAAAGGCAATTAACAATTGAGCAAAGTGAATAATTAATTATGTGCAATTAGAGTGGAACTGTAGACAAATAGTACCGTATTACTGGCAAATTTCAACAACGTGATAAATTATGGCAATTATAGGCAAAGTAATAATGATTTTCAATCAAAGAATATAAATGAGAATGTGTTCTGTAGTCACAACAATCAAAGTTCAATCTGTTTGCCTGTGTTTATACTGGCTGCAATTTATACATATGCAAATCATTATTATGAGTCTTTTGCTAAAACATGCTTATTTTCAGCTCTACTTCATATTATGTATTTTTGTGTCCCTAGTAGCGTTTCCCTCTGAAAATGCTCGAAGGGCTTTGAGCATCATCCTTAGTTTAATCTTCCTGAGACATTTCAGGACATAAACTCCCTTAACTGACTGCCTGGTGTCCCTGCAGCGTCTCGTTCTGTATGATGGACTGCTGAGAGAAACCTTCAGCTGAAAGGAGCGTTTCAGACTCTCCGTTTGGTACCTTCCTATAGTAGATCAAGTCTTCTCTCATTAGTTATGCCACGCTCTCTACTGCAAAAACGGAATATTCCCTGCAGCTGTCTTTTCTGCATTGTCAGTAACCTTGGGGAGAAACGTGGGGCTGAGTAATGTAGTCGCCAGAGTACAAAGTTTTTGCGGCAATTTGAGCAACCCTTTCTATAAAAGTCCACCCGTTATGGGAATTTTGGGTAGGACTAGGTAGGTAACCTGGTATTTGAAAGTGCGAGCAAGCACCCATGATTTCAGAACAGCACAGGGAGGCAAACACACTCCAGCGCGACAGCAATGACAGCAAAGCGCTTCGGACGCGAGGGCTCGGGGCCGGGGCAGGAGCGACACGCACCGCAGAGGCCACCGCAGGAATCCAGCTGCGGGCGCACCAAAGGGATCCCAGGAGTGGGAGCGCACCGCCCTCCCTTTGTCTTCTGGGAAAACATCTGGACTTTAACAGAGAGAGGGTCGTCCGGAGCCCTGCCGCGGGCGAGCGGTCGGGCCGGAGTCTCCCCTTTTCTTCCCCGGAATGGGGCTGGGGGGCAGCTGTGACAGCCGGACCGTACTGAGATGGAGAGGCCGCCCCTGCGCCGCCACCCGCCACAGCCCCGTCGCCTCCGGGGGCATCCCCGCACGTCCCCGCCCGGGACCCGCCCCGGGACCTGCCGCTGCCGCTCCTTCAGCACCCGGGCCCAAAAAACTGCCCAGGCTGCGGCGGCTCCACCTCGGAGGGAAAACAAGACCCTGCCTTTTCAGTGAACGCCTTAGTCGTAACACACCCACCTCTGAGCACCGTTTTTGTCCTGGTGAACCATTCGAAGTAAGTTTAAGTAATATTTAAAACCACGTCCACTCAGTGGTATAACTGCCCACTATTACATATCAGCATTGCAGTAAACCCCCTATATATTTTCCCTAATTTAAAAGATAATTGTATGAAATATTAATACGAGCATTCGCTCTGAAAATTTTACTAGTAAAGTCACTTTAGGAATATGTAAAGGAAACATAACAATAATTTTCTATATATACATAGAATCCACCTTATTTTGATTTTAATTTCCTGCATTGTATAAAGCATCTATAAACCATAATTTAGATAATTCCTGAAATACATGTGGTAATAGTTAATGTATTGTTTCAGCTACATGAACTTATAAAGTTAGAAAGCTGGGAGTACACCATATTAGAGCTTCTTTTTAAAATTAAATGTAAGACATCTAAGTGAAGCATGGGCTGTAAACAAAATGCACAGGACAGACAGACTGTAGTCAGCATTTAGTCTGATTTTTTCCATTAAGAAAAGAGGAATTATATAAATATGCTCAAAAAATACCCCACTTTTTTTTTTTTTTTTTTAATCTTCTATTTTCTTTATAATGGGATGATTAAACAAAGTGCAGGGCATTAGACTTTTTTAAAATCATACTGCCTTTATACTCCTAGTCTCCGCTCAGGAACTTTTGAACTTCTCAGCTACTCTTTACCAGTCTGATGAGAAGACAAAGTTTTTTTCCAAAATAAGATACTACTAATGTCTCACAAAGTCAGACAGTAAGACGGAAGAAAGAGATCCTACCCATGCCCTCTCAAGAAGATGTACCATGATTGCATAATGAAAAAATATCCATAGAGGAGAAATATTGTTTGAAAATACTTAATCCAATGTCATGCTTTCAAGGTGCTGTCCCACTTATAACCCTTTCCGTGCATCTAGTGTCTGAAAATGGGTGAGCTCCTACTAAAAACTTATTACAAATCACTTAAAATTCAATTATGCATAGGAAACTGGTGTGCAAGTCATGGAATTACTTTGCTGAATGAAAGATGTGGATATATCTGCATTTTAAGTTTACTTACTGGATTAATTTTTTCAAGAGATATAGGGAGAATGAGCAAGTTTGGAGATCGTTAAACTTCTCACATATGAAAGGGTGAGATTATTATGAATAAATCTAAAACAAAACCAGAAAATTCCAGAGACCTGAAATTCCTGCAGGATTTGACCTGGTCCAAAAGCCATTTTGCAGGTCAGAAGTCAGACAGATGTTTGCACTTGATATATATTTCATATAACATCTCTGGCTCCTTCAGGTATCTGCAGATTAGGAGACTTTTGGAGGCTAAATGTATTTGAGTATTTACCAGCTATTTTATGCTATCACAAATCTCAATTTATCAATTTCACAATAATAATAATAATCACAATTACATAATGTCAAAATATAGGTAACTTTTCTGAGCTTTGGGATCAGTATTCTACGTTTCTATTTCATGTTCATTCTATTCTGGATCTCTACACTTCTAAACCATTTCATCCTTTTTATTAGCTCATTAGGATGCTATTTTCTGATTTCTAACAAATTTTTCTCCATGCTTTATGTCCTTTGGTTGAAATCCTGTCTTTGCTGAAGATTTCGGACACTGACTTCAACAGAACCCTCATTTCACCTAATCTGGGCTTTTACAGTCTTCTCTGTCCAGTGAGGTAAATATATTTGTCAAGAATTCTACTTTTCTAAAATGTCTGTTCCCTATTTGAATATTTTGAAATATTCTCAGAATAAATCTCACATTATTTCATTGTATCCTTGTTTCTTCCAAGATCCACGATTCTCTAAGTAACACTTGTCTCTCTCTTTGTTGTCTGACCAACTTTTCCTCCTTAGAAAAAGAAGTCTTACCTCCGCCTCTCTTACTTCATCAATATTTTTTGTTGCTCTTGAAGCTGTCTGAGCTTTTAATTTCTAGTGCATTCCCTCATAACATACTCCCACTTTCCTTTCCCTATGAAATCGGCCTCATAGGAAAACTGTTTATTTCTTGTTAGAGAAACCATCAGCTAGTAACATGTTATTTGTATCTAGGCTATTTAAATGCTATGTTTGCTTGGGTTTTGTCAGTGACAGCACATCTTTTCTTTATTTTGTGGCTTTTCCTCATTTTCTTTCACCACTCCTTGGTTGAAACACAGGCTTCCGCTTTCTGTCCTCTTCATATGAAATGTTTCACTCTCCACTCCCCTTTTCTTTCCCAGTAACATTCTTTGTATAATTTTTTTCTGGTAAGAGTTGCATACCTCAGTTACATGCAGCACAAGCTAGCTCAGACACCAGATATTTAAAAAGCAAAAATATTATAGTTCTTTAACTGTATTGCCACCTTTATCTATTAAATGCCTGTTTTATTTACCAGGAAATACTCAATTCTAACGTTCCACTCCATTAAATCATCTCTATATATGTTCCAAAAAACGTTGGAATCAGCAAATTTACATTGTACAGATTTCTATACATCAATGTGAAGCAGAAAAATTTATTCATCTTTCACTTTTAACCATAGCACAAATTGCATCTCTCAGACTTCCTTTCCGAGCCCAGCCGCAGCCCACCAGCTGTTCCACATCCATCAGGCTTCCACAGTCTCAGAACAGGCTTTATGTTTCATCATTTCACCCAGGAGGCAAAAAAAAAAGAAAAG